>BPLR01018169.1:0-49431 GCA_021605095.1 Caerostris extrusa | reverse complement strand
CAAACAGAATTCATTTTAGTTACCTAATTATCGTTCTATATAAATTTTGTATTTTTTTATTATAATAAAAATTCAAAATAAAATACGTTATTAACTTGCTAATTATGAGTTCTAATATTAGATTTGATTTGACAAAGCTTTGAGTTTGTAAGATGGCTAAATATTTAAAGAAATTAAAATTAAACAAAAATATGAAAATATTTTTTATAATAGAAGATTGCTGGAAATCGGTAGTAAAAACTATCGGGTATCACAACTAGTGCACATTTTTATGGTAATAAAGAACTTTTAGTGATTATAAACTTGTTAATCATAATTAGGTTCATCGAGATTCAATTGCGGAGCCGCAGCATGAGTACATATTTTAGTTACCGTAATTATCGTTCTATATAATTTTGTATTTTTTTATTATAATAAAAATTCAAAAAATAAAAAATACATTATTAACTTGCTAATTATGAGTTCTAATATTAGATTTGATTTGACAAAGCTTTGAGTTTGTAAAGATGGCTAAAATATTTAATTGAGTCAATTTTAAGAACTACAACTTTAACTTTTCATATCACTGCAAAATTCAAAACATTATAAAATTTTTGTTATTATTTCAGATTACTTTACAATGTTTTACATTCTTTTATGATTTTACTCATATTTTACACGTTCAACACCATTTATAGTTTTAATAGGGTTAGATATGTGTTTTGAATCTATTTCTTTATCAGTTACTGAAATAAATTTTAGAAAAAATGTTCTATTAAAATATATTTAGGAAGATACGAATAAAATATGAAATTTTCATTTTATTGCCGGAAAAGTAAAGAATAATAATAATAAAAATAATTAACATTTCTTTCTTTCTATTAAAAGTTAAAATCATTGCTCCATAATTTAAATGTTTTTACACATGTTGTTATAGACGAAAACAATGAAATTATTTCATTAATAAAGAAAGTGTAATTTCGGAAGTTGAAAAATATATATATTTTTAACCTTACACTACAAAAGTTTTAATTAATTCACATAGTGTGAAGTATAGGGTTAAATTTTCCTTTCTTTCTTTTAATTTTTTTTTTTGCTGCTTTATCTTTTTTTTTTTAAATTGATTTCTATAGATTCAATTGTGATTTTAATTTATTATACTTATTAACATTAAATAACTGCATGAATGTTCAAATTTAATACAATAATTCTATGTTCTTTCTTTATGTGCAAATTCTTGGATGTCCTTAAAATGTACTAAGCCTTGGTAAAAAATGTGACAATCTTTGTACTAAGCATTTAAGCTTTTGTTCAGTTTCTTCCAAATTAAATTCAGAGTAATGTTGGAGTCCTCCATGGATAATAAATTTTTAAAACTTTTGAAATGATTATTAAAGGAGATGTAGAAACATTATAAAATAGAGAAAATAAAAATCACATTTGACATTTAGTATACATGTATAAAGACAAAACAATTAATACACTGCTCTTTTGTGCTTTTGTCTTAGGAAAAACATATCAATACAATCAGGAATTTGGGGATTTTGTTTTTAATTTTAATACAAGTAGAAGTTAACAAACTGCAGGTAAAAATTATTTTTTAGAGTAGTTTTGTTAATCAAAGCATCTAGCTTATCTTATTTTATAATTCCGACTTTCTCTTGTAAAAATCAAATTAATTGTACAATCTAGATAAAGTCATGGTTTAGAATGCACTTTTTTGCTTCCTGAAAAATAAAATGAGAGGTTATTTTATTTATTTAAAATACAGGATGTTTATCCCAATTGATTTTTATATTCCATGATTGTTTTTGTTTCATGTTTTACATTAATTTTGTTGTTATATTAGCAATATTTCAATATGCAAAATCTGAATAGTTGTAAATGTCATTATTTTACAATTTTTTTTTATTATGTAAGAATAATTTATAAGTGAAATAAAACATTTAAAAATAGAAATATTTTATAAAACATGGAAAAACTTTACGTAAAATTGTTATTAATTCATTGTTATATAATTTTTATTTAGAAACTGTATAATTAATCAGTGATAAGGCAGCAAATCTGGATGGCAAAGAGGCAATGATTACTGCTGGAGAACCCCGGGAATTCATTCCATTGGGTCGGGAACACCTTAAAGTTCACCCTGGGGATGTCTACCTACCAACTGAAAGTATTCCAGCAGCCCCTGCTCCTAACGATCTCAGTCTCACTAGGGATTTGCTTAAAGCTCTGCAAGGAGTCACTTTGAAAGATCAAACAGAGGTTTGTATTGCAATAATTATTCTCTATAACATTGTTTATGTTTGTTTTAGTCTTAAATTCTTTTTTAAAAAAATTTCTCCATTTATTTTGGTACGTATTCGTGTTTGGTTTTTTATTTGAAATCTTATGACAAAAATAGCATTCTATGTTTGCTGTAAAACTAATGTACTATTGATAATTTAATGATAATAGTTAACAATCATGTTCAAAGTTATTTGACAATAATGCAGCAATCTATATTTAAACTAGAAAAAAAAAAAAACCCCAATATGTTTTCTAGTGTTTTACAAGAGCAAATTAAATGCTGCTATTGCTAGGGGGTGGGGGGACACCTCAATTGAAGCCTGCAGAGCTGATAAAAATTATTTGAATATGAAATCCTTCTTATGGAGGAAGGATAAGTATATGCTTCTGAGATCTTTTGAAAACAAGTTTATTTATGTATGTTTGTATTAAAAATTTTCCTTTAAAATTTTTTTTTTCTGCATTTTGCATATTTATAGCTTATATACAAGATATTTTAAAAACTAATACACCTAGAACATTGAAATACCTTTAATTATACGTTGCTTTTGAAATTATGCACCAATTTAATTGTAAAAAACTAATTCGCAATATTTTTGTCTAAAAAAATTCTATGCAAAAATTAAAAAAAAATTAAGTTTAAATCTTTTAAATAATATTATTACTATTTTATTTGCACACAAACTCCTGAAGGTATTCTTTAGGAACTTCTTATTTACACACAAATTTTCCTTAAATTGATGTATAAAACGTAGTACATGCATCTCGGAATCTATTTTAAGTGTTTTTGTGTTTCTAATATAATTTTTGTGAATGAAATTATGCATGCAATGAAGTTTACATTAATTTTTGTTTTGAAAAAAATGAACATTTCATAAGAACTTAATTTTTTTTTTTAATTTTATAAAATCTTTTAAAATATCCAAAAATGTCATATCTCTCATAAAACCATCTCCAAACCATTATAATTCTGGCATCAAAAGGAAAATAACTGTCGTAAATCGATAAAAATAAGATGTTTTATCATAAATCTATGCTTTTTTCTATGTCTCAGTGTAAATGCAAAAGGTAATGAGACCCTTTAAACCATGTGTTTAAAAATATTTTTTGTGTTAGATATGAAATATGCATATAAAATGTAACAAAAATATGTTGATAACGATTTACTTATTAGTCGTGTTACTTTGAAAGTTGAATATTGTTGTCAGATATTGAAAAAAAAAAAAAAAATCATTTAAAGATATTGATTTTTTTCTAAACAAATTTATTATGCTGTGTCATCACAAAGGAAACTAAAGAGGAGGCTAGAAACAAGTTTCAATTTACATTGTGTGAATTTGAGATTGGTGTATTTATATGTGATGTAGTTGGGAGTGGGGGATAATTGTACAGAAAGCGGGGCATTCTTGAAAAAGTACAACATTTGAATGGCTCATTAAAATATCACACACTTTGCATTATTCTACCTTTCTGACTATTCCTCACAGCAATATTTATAATGATCTACAAGATAGAAATTTTGATTTTAAATTCTGAGAACCAAAATTTTAGAGGACATAAAACAACTGCTATAAAATGAAATCAAAAGTTGAAACTTCATAGATTATCATAAATTCTTCATAATATCATAAATTCTTTAAATAAAGGCAGTATTTCTATTGATTTATTATTTGTTTTATTTCTGACAATACATAATAAAAATCTTAAAATAAATTATATATATATATGACATACATTTTTACCAAGGCTTTGAGTTACTGTATTTTAAGAACATCCAAGAATTTGCACATAAAAGAAAGAACATGAATTATTGTGCTAAATTTGAATGTTTCACACAAATTCATGTAGTTACTTGATTGATAATACGATATAATAAATTGAAATGACAACTGAATCTAAGCAATTTAATATATTTTTTAAATATAGAAATCAAATTAAAAATAAAAATAATAACAAAGCAGCAAAAAATTATCCCTATACTTCATGCTATGGGAATTAGTTAAAACTTTACAAATATGCAATTAAAAGTCATGCAGTGTAAGGTTAAATAATATAAATTTTTCAACTTTCGAAATTATAATTTCTTTATTAATGATATAATTTCATTGTTTTTGTCTATAACAACAAGTGTAAAAACATTTAACTTATGGAGCAATGATTTTAACTTTTAATAGAAATAAATAAATGTTAATAATTTTTATTATTACTCTTTACCTTTTCAGCAATAAAATTAAAATTTCATATTTTATTCGTTTTTCCTACCTAAATATATTTTAATGGAACATTTTTCTAAAATTTGTTTCAATAACTCATTAAAAGAAATTGATTCATATTTTTGTAACTTTTATGCCCATCCTTTTCCTTTTAAAGGGTTGTTTTTTTCTCTCTCTCTCTTCGAACCAGATTGATGGAAGAAAAAAAAAAAAAAAAATGCGGTTGCTCTAAAATTTCTTATTTTATGAAAAAGAATTCCCTGATACCACATTTTCAAAATGCAACAAATATACAGATCATGTTTTACAATTACATAAAAATCTCCTTCCCCAAGGACCATTTATAAAATATTTAGATTCATTATTTTAAATTCTTATTAAAATTTTAATTTCGGATTGACTGGTTTTTTACTAATTTCTTTTGATTTTATAGATTTCCAGGACAATAGGCTTCATACCCTTTTTATATCTATATTTATTATTGTTTTATATTTTTTTGTATTTTAGATACATTTTTTGTGTTCTTTTTGATTAGCCATTGCATTTCTTGCTGTTCAATCCTTCATTATTTGTATTTCTCTCTCTCTCTCTTTGTATGTATATATATATATACACTCAAGAGCCTAAACATTAAGACCACCTGTCAATAACGAGTTGGCCCCACCTTTTGGGCAACACAGCTTCAACCCGCCTTGGTATGGATTAATACCACCACTTAATACCAGTTAAATACCACTTCCACCTGATCACGTGCCTTCCACATCATCCAGGCGAGTTCATTGCAAATATAGGGGTGGTCATAATGTTCGGCTCTTGAGTGTGTATATAATTTTATCATTAATAAATCTTTTTTCTTTGTCAATTTACGATGTATGACCTATTACAATGTATACAATTTGAAATTCCTTACTACCAGTTCATGGAATCATAAATACATTTTATAAGGATCAAAATATGTCAATGTGTAATTTTTAAAATTTTTTTTTTTTTTTTTATTCAAAACTGTTTTTAAAGCTATCCCTATTTATACATTGTTTAGAATATTTTCATATTATATTTTTATAACTTTTCAAATGTTATTTGATATCAATAATATCTTACTATAACAATTGTTTACAGGAGCATTGGTTCTTGAAAAAAAAAGCTGATGATGACTCAGAAGAAGAATTTTATTGGAATGGCAAAACTGTTATTTGGAGCAAAAGTAGTGGCCATGGAGTCAGAAAAATTCATAAGTCTTTTACTATGGAAAGTAATGTTTTACAAGTAAGTATAGTAATTCAATTTATTTGCTTCTCCACTTCCTTATGCTTTCCTTTTTTGTTTTTAAAATTTGTAAAATTAAAATTTTCATATTTTATCTGAAATACGGAGGTACTGCTTTGAAAACAAATAAAACTCTTGAAAATTATGATAGCATGCAATATTCGGCTTTTTTTTTCCCTAATTTTTTCAATTTTTAAATTCAATTTTTTTTTCATTAGGTATTGTGGGCTGAATTCAGAATCAAAAGTTGCAAACCGAGAATCATAGATTCAGCCATTGAAATGGATAATACACGTAAGATTTTTATTAAAGTAAAAAATAAAGTCATTTTTATACATTATATTTTTTTATTCCTACTGGTTTTTATAGTAGAATTATTATTCTTTTAAAGGAAAATTTAATTTTTTTAAACAAATAAATTGAAATTATAAAAAGTAATACCTACAAATTAACTTTTAACATAGATAACTAAAAAATTTATGCAGACAGCATTTAATTTAATTTCTATTTTTTTTTGTAAAGATTGGATTTCTCATAAATATATATAGTAAGTTATTTTGCTTGTTAGAACTTTCAAAAATTATGCATGATTTATTAAAATTTCTATGTATATAATTTTTATATGATGTAATTAGTTATTTTATTAAAAAAAATTTATAGCTTTTAATTTGTAAGTATTTGTGGGGGTTGTTGCATTTGTTGAACTTCTGAGCTGTATCTATGGAGACCTGTTGTGTGTTGAACATGATAAGGGCCTGCACCATCACTCAATTCCTTGAAAATGATCTATTTAGCTGAAAAATTTTAAGCAGAAGTAGTTTCCAGGTTCTCTGCATATTATTTAATTACAAGAATCAGTGTGGAAATAAACATCACTAAATGATACTTGTATGCTTTTGTGTATCACTAAAACTTTAATCGTTTGCTGTACAGTTTTTTATGTGCCTGATTCCACTGTAAATGTGTATGTAACTGTTCACAAGTGTGAGTAGGAGGTAAACTACAGGGTTTATGATGCACAAGTCAATCTCTTCAGTACATAGTTTGTTTCAAAACTTTGAACTCTTTTGTTACCTGAAAGCATTAAAGACAGCTATTGTGTTGACATAAATACTCTGACATCCTGCATTTAGTCACAGATACCAACCTTGATGTGAAATAATGACTCTTGGACAGTCCTCTCAGTAGCCTTTATCTTGCATCTCCAAAACTTTTGTCAAAACTGAGACAAATCTCTTTATGGTATTTTTATAATTCTTAATTTCAAAAACATCATTGGTGTCTATATGCTTTAATTCATCCGCTTTTAATAGTGGCAGTTTATATTCTTATTGAGCTAATCCTAATGAGCAGGGCATTTATAATGGTTTTCCTTTTTTTGCCAAGAGTAGTCGCATATTAAGCATTACCCAATACAAATTTGCATAAAGGCCCTTTTCAAAATCCATATCAATTTTTTATTAGTCAATTTTAAGATTTATATTCCCACTTATCTTTTGTTTTGACAATTTTTAAAATTATTCTTAATTTTTGAATAGTGTACGTAATGTTTTTGTTCAAATAAAATATATTTTATCTCCTAATTAAAAATTAAAATATGATGTATCTTCTATGTAAAATTAAATTATGTAATTTTTTTTTTTTTTTTTTAATATTTATTTTGAATTTAAGTTGTCTTATATTATATTAAAATTTTCTCATGATGATCCTATGTAAAATATAAATTTCATTTGCAGCTTTGTACAAAAATTGATCAAATTATCTATAGTTGGAAAAATTAAAATATGTATTATTTAAAAATTTTATTGATGTCATGTAAAAATAAATTGTTAATTTATCTATTATATTAAATCAGTTCAGGAAGCTATATTTGGAATTGGTATACTTGAAAGTTCGTCATTATCTGTTTTTGCAACAAATGGAGAAGACTATATTGTTACTACACCCTTTCAGGTATTTTTCATTTATAATTTTTTTGTTATTATTTGGGGTAAAAATTAAATAATGTGGGTAAAATATATTATATTAAAAATTATTAATGAAATATATGTAACAGCTATATTATGTTTTAATATAAATGGTGATTGTTTTTTATATATATAAGATTACTTTAGTACATAGACACTTGTAAAATGCTTTTACAAAGCTAAACTATATCAAAAAGTTTTGTTTAGAATTGAAAGAGCTATAGTAGTTGTGTGTAGTATTGCTGCTAATAATCATAAATATATAGCAGTTTCAATTAAAAAATAAATTGCTGAAATTTAGAAACATTAAATATTTTTGTATATTTAAAAGTTTATAATATATGAAGTTTTTTAATATTTCCATATATATATGCTTTTTTTTTTTCACACCCCAAAAATATTCATAAACAATTTAATGTTTGATTGGATTTTTCAAATTTATTTTTTCATTTGTAGAGGATGTGTCAAAAATGGAGTTTGAAATTAATTTTAGTAAATTTATTTAAAAGATGTCAATGCCTCACAAAATTAAAATCTTTTGTTCTACATAATATTTATCATTTCCATATCTTGTAGGCCTTATCATATATTGTGGGCCTTTAAATTAATTCAATGAATTTTTATGTATTTGTATTAAAAATACTTTGTTGCTCTTGGTATTTCTGTCTTTGTAATTAATATTTTGTAATTAGATCCAAAGAGAATAATATTTTTAAAAATATGTTGTTTTTTTTATTCAAGTTTTATCAAGTCTTGGCATTTATAGTAACATTTTTCTCCTTTGATTTTTTTTTTTTCTTTGTAAACACCTCATGACAAGTTGCTTTCAAATTTAAGTATATTAGTAGTATTTAAGTATGTAAACTGGAATTACATGTGTTCAACAGGTTATTAGAGCATGGACTTCAAAATATGGAATCATATTTGAAAGAAATCTTGCTTTAGACCAAAAAGAAAGTTCATCTGAACAGTGAGTATTGTATGCATTGATTAAATTAACTATTTGTTCAAATGATTTTCATTTATTTAACTGAAGTTTGGATAATTTAAATTTTTTAAATAAGTAGCTACAAATAATTGAAATTCACCTTTTGATTGATGCAAAGAAAAAAATTTATTTAAGTTTATTTGATTCTCATGTTTATATTTGAATAAATTTAAAAATCATTTTTTTTAAATTAAATTTTTTTTTTTAGTATTTGATATTGATATGATTGTGCAATTGTCACCTTAATAAATTTTGTATTACTTTAGTTTTAATCAATATAAAAGTAACATAAAATCTATAAACTTTACTTAAATATAATTTTTTAAAATCTATTTTTAATCAATTTTAATACTTTTAAAAATTTATTTATTTAATACTTAATTTAATTTATTGTTGCAACATTTGAAATGCAGCATATTCTTATAAATTTCTAATCAAAACATGATTTAAAAGTTTATATACTTTTCTAAGAAAATTCATGTTTCTTTTTAGAAAACAAAAAGATAATTTACCTGTGATCTTCAGTATGATGCATCCTTTAGATGACATAGCTCCAGTTGTTAAGAGGAAAACAAATGCCAATTCAATTCAGATGAGTTATTTCAATGATTCATCAGAGGAAATAGTGTTTTGTTGCTCTAAACCATCTTTAATTGTGACTTACAACAAAAATGGAGGGCAGCATTCTGTATGGAAATTACGGATAGCAACATTTCAGGTATATTATTTATTCAAAATATTTTATTATAACAAGTAAATAATATTTGTTTCAAAACATATTGCCTTAAGATGTCAAAATCAGTATCATATTCAGCAATTTATATTATATAATAATTATATAAATTTAGATTGAAAGCTGTACTGTCTGCTTCAAATTGTAGCCAAAAATAAATGTTTTTACATCTTTCAAACTTAATAAACAGGTTTAGCATACATATAAAACCTAAAGATTTACTCATATTTTTCTTATTTTATTAAACAGTTTATAACAAGTATCTATCTGAGTATATTATTATGTGATTGATGAAATCATTCATAAATTTACAGGTAAATCAAATATTAGAAGGGTTGAAAATAATTCATCTTAGCATTGTCAAAAAAATTGCATGAAGATGCATATTTTATAGGACATTTTTATGTTCAGCCATAAAAATGTGTGTTTTAATTTAAAAGGAATACAGGATTAGCACTGAATAATAACATATTTTGATATATGTGTTTTTTTAAAAAATAATGTATATTCAAGATATACTTTGAAACAAATTATTGTGAATTATCATATGGAAAACACAGTGTGATTGACTATGATTAAGAAATAGGCTTATAGAAAGAATTTTGTCTAGATCATTTATGTATGCAAAAATTGAGTGTTTAGAAAGTCAATTTTCTTTTATAAATTGCATAGAAGTAAAAAAAGAATTCTAATGGGTTTTCTAGGTAGATACAGATGTGTGGTTACATTAGGTAGATACAGAGTTTTTATAAATTAATTATAAACAGTCATATATATAAAAGAGTAATTAATAGTAATTTTATTATAAGCAGCATGATATACTTGTTTTCATTTTTATCTTCCAATTTTTCATTTTAAAATTTTTAAATTATTTGAAATTATTTGAGTATTTTTCTGCAAATGTATAGCCATGATGTAATCACGCAGCAGTATTTACTGCTGAGCAGACACTTTTGATTTCAGCATTTAAAAATAAACATTTGTGTGATTATAACATAAACATTTATATGATTTGTTTCTTCTCCTTGTTTCATTCAAAATATCCAAAAAAAATTAGTTCAATATTGAATTCACATAGTTGAATTTACAACAAGCATTGATAAAAATTTGGGACTTACCACCCTAATAAGGGTGATTCAGCATTCTCTCACATGAAAAATATCCTTCTTGTAATCAAAAAAATTTACTCAAATGCTTCTTTTTTTTGTATTTGCACTGTCTGAGATTCAGACACTTTTTGTATTTCATATATTTATATTTAACATTAAACATTTAAAGAATAGTTTACACACACATTTGACTTATAATTACTTAATATAGACTTACAATTTTATCAACATTTAGTGATAACTATCAATTTAATACATAAACATAGAAAAATAACTATATGAGTTATATTCCAATATGTAAGATATAGGGAAGGAGAAAACAAATATTTTAAAAATAAAGTATATTCCACAAAAAGTAATCTCCTGTTGTTTAAATATCCTTATTACAAAATATAAGTAAACTTATTTAAAAATATTTAAATAATATTTTATTTCATAAATTTCTGTAGAATAAGTGAATCATAATGCGTATATTGCCCAGAACATAAGGGTTAACAGTGATTCATAGATTTGCCAATAAGTTTGATTTAGTCATAATGATGTATCTTATATGTATTTTTATAATTAAAAAAAAAAAAAAATCTTTTTTTATAAGTAAACTTAAAAAAAAAAAAAGATTTTGAAGGTATTTCATATTTGTTTTTGAATTATTTTTCATTATTATAAACAATTTGTAGCATTGCTAATCATATGGTGTCTTTAGTTACTGAATAAGATCCTTTTCAAAAATAGGAATTGACATATTTAAAATGAAATTATTTGCAGGAGGCAGAATATGCATGTGCTACAATTCAGATATGTACTCCATGCAAAAATGGTACTCCTATTACAAGTTTTGCATCTCGTTCATCTAAAAGCAAAATTAATCTTTCAAATCAAACACCATCAGGAAATGTTAGCAGTCCATATCATAGTTATCAATCAAGTCGTGTTGCATCTCCTTCAGGAATGCAAACTCGATCATTTAGTCCTGGTGTTTCCCATCTTACACATATGGCAACTTTAAGGTAACATTTTTAAATTACTTACTTTCATTGTAAGAATATTAATTAATTGGCTATTATTTAAATAAAGTAGATAGCTTAGTAAAATTAAGGTAATTTGTAACAGGAAATTTTCTTTTATATCTGATTTTTTTGTTTTAAAAATTATTCTACTTTTACACTGAATAGACTTTTCTTCAAAGCTTCAAAGAAAACACTTAGTATGACAAAAGCATTTCAAATTGAAGAGTTTTTATCTTTTTTAACTCTTTGTTTATAATATTAAATTTCATTTGAAGTAATGGAAATTATAAAATACTAATCATTGTAATTCACAATCAAAAAGTGTCTTTGTGTTCCTAAGTAGTTTTAAGTTGTAGAATGTATTTTTCACTATCCAAATTGAATTAAATCTGTTTTTCTTTTCAGCCGTTCCCAACCACCTTCATTAATCAATAGCCAATCACATCCACACAGTTTTACACCTCTCAGTGCTATAAGTTCCAGAAATTCGCTTTCTCCAACTGAAAATGATAATGTTTGTAAATTTATCGAGCCTTTGGCACCAGATATATGCTTTGATTATGAATGGTCTACTGACTCTTCCAAGTATGTCTTACATCTTTGTTGTAAAAGTAAACCTGATTATGTTTTATCTGCATGTAAATATTTTAGTCATTAGTTTTAATTGATTAAAAGTATTTTTTTTTATGTTTTAGCATGATTATCTGAGCTATGGCAAATTTTAATGTTTGATTTTTTTTTCCTTTATAAGACAAAATAGTTATGATCAATGTTTGCATCTTTTCACTGATTTATTGTTAATTATGTTGTAAGTTATTTATGGGAGCCTGAATTTTGAATTCCATTTAACTTAAATTAGTTCTGATAATTATAAAATAATTATGTTTAAATACCTTTTTACTTAGTGGTTTTAAAATTTTTAACTGTATTACATTAAGTTGAAGATCCATAAAATATTTTTCAAGATATAAACATTTATTTTTAAAGAGTATTATTGACTGGCAAAAAAAAACTCTACTGTTTCTATATGAGTATGAGTACTTATTTGAGGGAAAAAAAAGGTACATGTATTTTATTCTTCCTTGTTTAAAATAAGAGGTGTCAACCCATATCAGGACTGAATGCATCATTTGCATTAAATCCCAATGCATATCCATATATATTCCAAGAAGCCTTTTCTTAATTAAAAATGTATTGTTAGATTATTATTAATAAGCTCCACATTGAAGGATTGAAGTTTCAAAAGCAAGAGTTCAATAGTTAAGTTAGTAAGTTAGTTAGTAATTAGTGAGTTAAATCTCATAACATGCCATCATTTTGATAAGAATCTTCAGTTTTCAAAGTTCCAAGATGGGGGGGCTGATGGATTACTAATTTGAACAATCATATACTGAACCCTAATGTCTTTTATTTAATGCCTATTAATAATTTAATTTAGCATGTGCTAAAGCTCAATTTAGCAGCTAGTCTTGTATAGATGTTCTTTGGGCATTTGTTTAGTATATAAGTCAGATTACTGCATAAAAGATCAAAACATAAAGTTATTTTTGATACATTTCCTTTGTGCCTAAAAATATTTTTTTTTCTTTGTCAATTTAGTTCTGATCTATCTTCAATCATATAATATAAATTATAAATATTGTTTTTGTATATATTATGCATTAAAATTGATTTTCACATCTGTTGACAACAACTAAGTGAAATGATTTTTGAACACATAAATAAAAAAAGAGAACATTAGCTGAATATGATCACTGTAATTATTAACAATTAGTGTATTATGAAATGAAATATATATGTATATATAAGGATTTCTAGCAATATTCTGTTTTTTGTATGAAACAAAATTTTCTAAATAAATATTTATTTTTAAATTTCTTCATTCCCCTTTTTTTTTTTTAAAGTTTTATTAATTTATATCTTTCAATATTTTTAGAATTGGACATCAAGAAAAAGCATCTAAAGTATTTTTATCAAGAGATATAACTGGAAATAATTTTCTTTGTTATCTCTTAAATGATCAACATTTACTACAGTAAGTATTTTCTTTGAATGATCTTTTATATATATAAATTGGTTTTAAGACATTGTCCTCAAAAAATTTTTTATACCACAATAGTTTTTCATTATAATAGTGTAAGTCAGAGACAGAAAATATGTGATTTAAAGTGACTTTCCAAAAAAAATATCCAAAGTGAATTATAATCAGGCACTATATATATATATACACACACACACACATATATATATATAAAGAGGCAACTGCATTAATAAAAGATTTAATATATACATCCTATTTATATTTTTTGTACTAAAAATTTTAATGTTATTTATAGAATTTTTATAAATTTCTTATAGTATATGTAATTTTAACTGTTTTTTAAAAGTTCATTTAAACTTAAATTGTTTAAGATTAGTTGAATCATTTCTGTTTTAGTAATCTGCACAGATTCTGCATGAGTTATTTAGAAATAGAAAAACACATTGAATTATATATATTTTTAAAAGTCTTTAAAATTAACTAATATGTATTATTTTTCCATTTTCAGGTTAATAAAGTTTGATGAAATTGAATGTACGAAACAATGGGTATTTGGTTACACTTCCACAATATCAGTCCTCGATGCAGAAGCTCTCCCAGATTTAAATCTGATTATAAGTGTTGATTCTAATTTTACTTTATCTTTATACACAGGAGTAATGAAGGTAATATATATATATATATATATATCACATTTGTTTATACGTATATGGAAGCAATTTAAGTTAATGAATTTTATTACTTTTAATTTAAGATGTTTTTAGTCTTTAAATCAATTTAGATTGCTATTATATCTTTTAAAGAACAAACCTAAACTATTATGATTTTTTTTAATAATAACTCCAGCTTTATATTTTTCAACTACAAATGTTGAATACAGGATGGACCATATAAACATTTAAAATTGTTGTAGAAAAATAATAGTATAGTAGTTGTTACATTACATCTTCTCGCCGATGAACAGCAGCCAGCATAGGTACATTAACCAGGTGTCTGCTGCGGAGGTCCAAACGCAGCAACGTTCGCTGAACCGTTGTTGAGGATACACTCTTGGTAGCCCCTTGGTTCATTTGGGCTGTCAGTAGCTCAACAGTTGCACGTCTATTCGCCCGAACGCATCTCCGTAGCCTCGTTCGCCTCTGTCATCTGGTGCACCACATTTTGCCACGTAGCTGATTTTGGATAGCGCCATTTTGCTATGCACGGTATACTTTTACCACGGCGGCACGCGAACAGTTCACAAAATAAATCGCAATGTTTCTGCATTACGCCAGTGATTGAAATGCTTTCCAATGCCCTAGGACATCCTTTATATACACTCCACTGCAATGTGCTGCCACCTGCCTTTTTGTGATTGGTTATTTCATGTTGACGTCGAAAGTAGGTGGTGGTCACTTAATGTGACTGGACTGTGTATATGTATAATTTCCAAATCAATACAAAGTTTATAAAACTTAATTTCTGATATTTAACAAAAATTTTCATGCCTTTATTTATTCTTCATATTTTCTTAAAAATCTACATTTTTTATTTCTTTTTAAAATTAATTTTATTGGTTCATTTGTATAAGATTTGTGGGTTATTAAAATTTTTGATTAGTCTTAAAAAGAAAAGATCAATAATTTCATTTATCTTTAAATTTTTCAATAACTCCTTATGATACTTATAATAGGTAGAATTAATTATAATTATTTTCTACACAAAAGTTGTTGTTTTTTACTATTAAGTTGGTTCATTCTTTTTAATAAGTTTAATTTATTTGATATAAACAATGAAAAATTCTATGCTTAGTTTTTTTTAAATTAAATATTGCTCAATATAAGTTATTACAAAAGAGCAGATTGTCTTAAAGTATACTTTTTCATTATAAATTCTTATAATTTAAACATGAAAAACAAAAAAATATTTATTTTATTTATTATATAAATTAATTACCTTATTTAATTAAAATGATGTCAAGGAAGAAGAGCTATACAATCTTCTATTGCTATTTAAAAAAAATATGAAGGTTTTAAAAGTATTTATTTTATAACTTTTTTTCTTTAGATTTGTAAAGTACATCTATCTGACATTTTTGGCCCAGCAAATGACATTTTGTCTTTATCAAATCCATTGCAATGCTATAGAACACCGAAAAGAACTAGCTTAATTGCATCCACACGACCACCGAGTGCAAATACTACAAGATTTGGCGATGAGGTATGAATTATTTGCAAATATGTATCATTCTATGTCTATTTTAATATATCCATTTTCAGGGTAATTTTGAAAAACTGAACTACTTAAATTAGTGTTTTTTTGGAAACAGTTTTTTTGAACTTGCCTGTTAAATTTATTTGTTAAACCAAGGCACCCAAGTTAAATTATAGCTAGTATCAGTTTTTCAAAACATTTCTCTTGAAGCTAAATAACAGATAATTCATGAAATATTTTTAATAGAAAACTTTAATTATTTGCGGGTAACTGTATAGTGGTAGCTCTATTATAGTTTATTAAATACCAATGAATTTAAGCCTACAGCAATTGGTTGTAGTTTTAAAATTATTATTATTTTATATGTATCAATTTTGTTAAAGATATATTGTATATGGGTAATTATGATTAGATCTCAATTAGATTAAGATATGTAAATTTTAATAAAATAATTAGATCAATGATAAGAATTTTCTTAATTTATTTTTGACATTAAGGTTTTCATTGATATTTGGAATAATTGAATAATTGTTATATAAATATAGCAGGAACATTGATGAATCATTACACCAACCATTAATTTAATGATGGGATGAAATTTTTCTGTGATTCTCAGTGCTTTTGAAATCAATTATTGTGGGAGAATATGAATTTCAGGAATTAATTTTTATAATCTTATCTTGTTACTTAAGTTTTTCATGATAAGTTATTATGTGAATTTTTTTATTTCATATAAAATAATTATAATGTTTTACTAATGTGTATAGAAAAAACATAGATTAGTAAGGCATTAAATTTTTAAAAAATGTATGGAACTATTTATGAATTTATAGAAATTATTCATTTAGAATACTAATAAAGTTAAATGCCAATATTATCATATTTATTGTTAACTTAATTTCTTACTGTGTCAGTGAATCGCTATTGTAAAATGTAATTAGTCAAAGGTTAAATAATTTATTTTCTTTTTTTTTTGTTTAGTTCATTTCTGGAGGAATATTGTCTTTAATTTTGAAAAATTATTTATTTAGTTTATATTTCACTTAAATTTCTTTTATTTCAGACTGAAATTTTATCTCCTGTGCCCATGATTGTAGAAGAACCAAATAAATCTATATTAAATGAAGAAATGTCTTTTTTCCAAGTTGGTCCTATAAAGAGCGTTAGCGATTGTGTTAAAAATAGAGTAACTTTGGTAAGTTCTATTTTTTTTAACTTTATGTAAATAAAATGGGTTTACTTTCATGAAATGATTCTTTCTAATAATAATAATAGCAGAAATAAAAGGAATATAAATTAAAATTTGTTTTTTTTTTGCTGCTAAAGTAGTATGTTTTATTGTTAACTCCCTTCCTCCTTTTTTTTTCTTTCAACAAAGGGAAACAGCCATTGGATTTTACAGACTAAAAATACCTGAGGTCACAGTTTCTAAAACCGGTAACATTTTAAAATATGCTAAGATTTTATAAGTAATGTTATATTTTATAATTGTAAATGTAATTAATTTGATTAGATTTAAATATTGTATTAACTATTATTTCAGTATTATGTAATTCAATACTTATATTTGTATTTATTGTATTTTTAAAGCTATTTAATTACATTCTACATAAATCAGTGAAAACATTGCTTACTTTTTAACAGTATATTGTTAATCAATGTTGTAAACCATTCTTAAAATATTTTTGCCACTTTCTTTTAAATATTTGTGTTTATGTGTTTCATTTCTACATGGACTATTGATTTTTAATTGTTTTTGTGTCTTGAATAATTTATTAATGTTTTGGGATTGTTCCTGCTTTCAATTAAGTAGTTTCATTGTTACAATATTTATGATTAACTGAATTATTATTCTTTTCAACTTTCTTTTCAGTCTCTAAATGTCTGCAAGCTCTAAAATATGTACTGCCAATTGATTTTTACAATCAGATTTTTGTAAAATGGTATTGCAGGCGAAATTCTCCTGTTCCAAGTGATGTGGACACTAAATCAGAATTAAATGTTTTTTTAAAGTATATCCTTGATATGGTAGGCTTTGATGCGGATAGGATTGTATTAGGTGATTGCATACAAAATAGTTCTAATGTGCCAGCCCAAGTAAAGAAAATGAAAACACATGAAAAAGGATGTGATGATGTATGTATTATTTTTTTTTTTTCTCAAAATTTACGGAAAATATTTAATTTGCTTAATTTTTAAGTTTATGTTATTAATTGATAGTAAATAAATAATATGTGACTTTCAGTTTAATAATTGCTGCTCTAATGATGGAAAAATTATTAAAAAATATTTATCATTATAGTATCAAAAGATTTGGTCTAAAAAAGTTAAAATTGTAAGAATTTATTATGACAAAAATATATCCTTCTATATATATAACAATGAAAGATTGAATTTTTTAAACTTTATTGATTTTTTTTTAAAAATATTATGTTCATTTATTCTGGATTTATGTAGCATTAGTCTTTGATTTCATAATCTTAGCCAAACACTTTGTAGATTTATTTAAAAAATATTACATAATGATATAAAATGTATATCTTAAAATGCTTGATTTAGTGTTGTAAAATTAATCTTATTACAGGATTGGAATCATTTAGTATCTTCAAACCGTCACAAACAAAATGCAGAATTTAGATTTTGGAATGAAGTGCCATTAATTCAACAGAGATCACCTACAGACCGTTCCTCTAGGTTTAATGATTCTGCTCTTTTATTTCCTTACATGGCTCATGTACTTTTTGCTTTCCATTTAGTTTATGAGGTAAAGCAAACTATAATTTTATAACATTATACTCTATTCCATAACATATGTCACTCTTTTAAAATTAGATGACTTCTTATTTAAGAAAGTGCTTATAATCAAGTTTAAAAGAATAATGGCACATGATAGAACTTTCTTAAATAAAATAAAAACTCTGATATTTAAAAGGAAAAAAAAAAAACACTTTTGGTTAATTTCTCCTTGATAATGTGAAATTAAACATTAAAAAAGATTGATATAGCTTTAAAAAATAACTACACAGCAATTATGGTATATATGCATGCTTGTTCATGACTCCTCAGAATTCGAATTTTTAAAACAAAATTTACAATATAGAATCCAAAACTAGATTTTGGTAGGCCACTTTGTAATTAAACTCTCACACTGTGAATTCATACTGGAAATTGTGCAGTTTGTGAATACCTGAAGAAGTTGTTCTTATCCCTCTACCAATGCTGTTTTCAGCACTTGGATGGTTCTTGGAAATTAAAGGCAAGTTGTAGCTGCCTCCTAAGAATGTCTGAGATATACTCTATATGCAGGGGTCTCCAAATTTTCCAGCCTTAGGGCCATACTGTTTACTCAGTAAGTACCAAGGGCCAAACCCGTTTTTAATTATTTTGCCATTATCTATAATTTCTAGACTAGTCGCCGCGTGCGCATTCTGAGCGAGCGTACGCTTGCTAAATTCGCTGGTTCAATTACTACAATTACTATTGTGTGTATCGATACGATCGTGACATTTGACGACATCTAGTGGTTAAAAGCGGAAATAGGTAGGTATAACTACCGAGGGTAACCGCAGGATGTTCACTAATATATAATGTTAGTGGGATTCATTTCATTTATTTGTTGTTATGCTTAAGTTAAATTTTCTGCATATTATGCTTGTCATTAAACTTTACCTAGCAAGTAAATAAAAAAAAAAAAAACCGAGTTATTATCATTCTGTGTTTTTTTTATCCAACTTATTACAGCAACAAGCTATTCACTGTCGCGGGCCGGATTGATGACACTGGCGGGCCGTAATTTAGAGACCCCTGCTCTATAGCAAAGATGACCTTTCATATTTGGAATCCACATTCAAAATGAATATTTTAAATGGTCATTTACTTATCTTTGATAATAAATTGAGAAGCTGAGAAATCAATTCAAAATTTTAATAGTTACAGATCCTTTCCCCCCTTTCTCCCTCATTATCAACCTGATTCAGTCTCTTGCAGACAAATTGTGCTTTCATAATTTAAATATATATATATAACTGCTTAAAAAATTTTGATGTGATTTAAAATTTGATTTCTAATATTTTTTCTAGCAGCATATAACATATATGCATATGAATTTTTTCTTACCATGAGAGAAGGCATATTTTTCTTTTAAATATGAACTTTTTATTATTATTAAATGTTATTTTTTCATGTACATTCATTTGTGAAGAATTATTCTTAATTAGGGCTGGTGAAACAAAATACATTAAACTAAGAGCATTCTCAATGGAATGTTTTTACTTTTGAGGGGAAAAAATGTAAAAGTGATGAGTGAGTGAAAAAAGTGGAAATTGGCATGTGCCCCTGTTCCCTGTCAGGGGTGGATAACTTTTTTGGGAAGAATACCACAATCTGCAAAAAAAAAAATCTATGTATGCCATCATTTAACATTCTAAAAAGTATAAAAATATCAAAAAATATTATTTATATGCTGATTGTAAGATTTTTAAGCAAATAGCACATTTTTTTTTGTCATGCAAGTCTGAGTAGTGGGGGGATTTCACGATAATATAATAAATAAGCAAAAAGTATAAACTTAGATTTTATATCATTAATAAACATTTTTAAAAGATTCAGTCAGTTAGGTTGTGTATAAAATAAAAATTGATAGCTTGAAATATTTAATTCAAAATGATCTGTATTAATTAATGGGGCTTTTGAATTAATTTTTTTTTTTTTTTTTTTTGCCAATTTCATCTATATTATGATTAGTTCTTGAAAATGCGAACAAAAATTAGATGCATATCATGTGCTTAATTGACTGTTATATTTCTTGAGAACCTTCCTTTCTACAGATTCAGCACTTTTCAACTGTTTCTAAGTTCAACATGGTGCTGGATATCATATTTCAGTCATGAGCAATTTGCTCTTGTGACTAAACTGCCTTGGATCTCTTTAAGATTTGCCACCTCATTCTTTGACTCTTTGGTGACTTTACTGTTATGAGATTGGGCACTTACCTAAGACTAGAGATTACTTTAAAACTTGATGTACCCCTCTCTTCAGACTGATTTCTGAAGGGACAGAAGCAAATGTTCATGCAAGCTATTGAATGCTTGGTATTGAAATTTGGTGTTCACTTTGAATGCTGATAAATTATGGCTTCATTCATAAACATTTATATACTTCCATATTTAAATATCTTGATGTACCCCTGGGCTCTTCTATAGATAAAAAAAAGACTGATTTCTGAATTTTAAATAAAATTGGTACAGGTCAATCACCATGACTTTTGGGATTAGCCCCCAAAACATTTTCATAACCCCTTCAACATATGTCAATATAAGAAATATTCATCGTGTGGTTAAAGAAATTGTTTTGAAAAATTTCACATTGAAAATATAATTTTAAACAAAATGCAGTATTTTATAATTGAAAGATAAAAATTATTCATAATAATCTATTATATGAATTTGAAAATTTTGTTTACATTTTATGCAAATCCATAGTTTTCTGCTATTTTGAATGCTTGGTATTGAAATTTTTAGGTATAAGCTGCTTTTATAAAACTTGGGCCCCAATTATTTTAGTTTCCTTTGATAAAAAGGTTTAGTTCAAGTTTGAGGTGAGAAAAATTATATGTACTCTATATTTTACATTATTATAATCCTTCAATATACACTCTTTGAATGTAAAATAAAGACTACAAGACCAAGGCAGAACAGCCTCCTGTGTACAGGTGTTATTAGGAGGATGATCAAGCAATTTGCTAACCTGTAAAGTTGCCATTTATTTTTTTTACTTGTTCACTATTCAATTTCATTCTCTTTTATCTTTATTGTATAACTTCTTTCCTATTGAGCCCATAAAATAGCAGGCAATTCAGCTTTTTATTTTATAAAAATAGTTTGTAATTAAATTTAATTATTTTATATTGTAGTAAAATATTCAATAACTTTTTAAAATTGTTGAAAAATAGATAGTTAAAAAACATTTACTTTTCCCCCTTCAATTTTAAATGTTTATTCATGACAATTATGTTGTAAAAATTTGTTAATATATTTTAAAATTTTATTAATTGTTTATAGGATTGTAAGTTAGATGTTGCTTTATGGAATGATTTGTCCCAGCTTTGCAGTTTTCTTTCAGAATTGGCTAGGTATGTTTATTAATAAAAAAATATTCATTTTTACTTTAATTTTATTTTATCTTTGGTCAAACTTTTAATTCATGTTTTTCAAATTCTTATTTATGTGCTTCATTTTGATACTTACAATTAATTGAACTAATATTGTATTTATAAGCACGTTTTGATATTGTTGATTTTTTGTAATTTTTTAATTAATTTGGTATTATTAGTATATTTTGGTGAAATCAGATTAAAATGTTAAAAAGTAACTTACATTCTGCATTTATTTGTTATTTCAGTAATTTCATTTATTCAATGTTAGTTAATATGCATGAAATTTAATATTTAAAAAGTAATGTTTTAAATTGTGTTGAGTATGCTTCTCTGAGGGTTTACACTAAATAGAAATTTGATGTTTATGTACAAAAATTTCTATGTAAAAATAATAATATTAAAAAAAAAAAAATCACTCTTTTATTTTACCTATTATCTGCTAAAACCTTTGATATGAAATCAATTAATATAATTCATCAATCAATAGAAATGTAATAATTTTTTGCCTTTGATATTGCTTTATATTAAAAGTATTGTTTACTAACATAAAAGGAAAAAAAAAAATTAATCTCTTTTGAAATAACATATTATTTTGAAGAAAAAAATTTGTGTGTGTTACGGCATTTCCAAATGATAAAATTAAAAAAATAATTGATTTCCCAATTCATAGCCACTGTAAAAAATAAAAAATAACTTATTACATTTATTATTTAAACAACTGAAATATTTCATCTTTAAAAGATGTTTTTACATTAATCCTAACTTTTAATGTGCTATAATTTCTATAATTAAATTTCTACTGTTTTACATTTTTTTTCTATTTAATATGTGTATTACTAACTTAAATATTTCATATTTTCCATTAGAGAACTGAGGCAGTACCAATATGTAGATCATTATTGGCAAGACTTTCCTGAACAATTTAGCTCTATTAATAAATTTCTTATAATGGGTGACTGTGAGTATTTACAGATTTGATTAACTATGACTAGATTTTTAAAGGCTATGAATAATAAAATTTGTTCTTTTATTTTTATGTTTGTAATAAAATATTTCAATTTATGAAATAAGATAATTTGAAAATATTTAGTAGCAGTAAATAAAGTACAATAATATTTATTTGTAACTGAAGATAAAAGACAATATGTTTAATCATGTGAAGGTACTGAAAATGTACTGAAAGTATATTCTAATTAATAAAATTTACTCTTAATTTTTACTAATTAGGCCTAATTGTTACTAAATATTCAATGTTCTGTTCTGGCACAATTATTTTTGATATATTTTTTTTTAAGAAGAAAGAAAAATAAGAGTAAAAAAATGTCATAAAATACTATCAAATAAATTCACTAAGAAAATTTGCACATAAAAAATAACATAGAAAGATTTGTTTGAGAATAGGTTTAGATTGGTAGGATTTTGAAATTTTTTAGGATTACCCACATATTGTAAGCTAATAAATTAGTTTACAGTATATGTGTATTATTGTTACATTCAAATTATATATATTACAGGAGAAAATTTATTAAAATGCTACTAGTTAATATTGATTATGATATTTTTATAATTTTGTTTTACTTCATTACTAGGCTGTTCATTTCACAATCATAAAATAAATCATAAATTAAAAATTTTATATGTGTATTATATTGTAATAATATTTAAAAATTATTTTGTTCAAAATTAAAGTTTATATATATATACCCTGTATATATATATATATATACATCAGGGTGATCAAAAAGTCGGGACGAACTTTAAAAAATGAATAATTCGAAAACGAATCAAGATACAAAGATACGGTTTGCACCAAACGGATGGAAAAAAGCCGGGTTTTGTGTGGCAACGAAAAAAATAGTTCTGTTGGCGACCAACAGATGGCGCTATAGTGTTTTATTGCACCAAAAGATGATTTACAAATGAAAAATTTTCACAACTTACAAGTCAGCTTGATTACATTTAATGAGTACTACAGTAAATGTTCAATGTGCTGTCCATCATTCAGAAGTACAGCTGTGAGACGAGTCACCACACAGTTCACAACATTTAGTATTTTTTGCGTTATGGCAGACACATTTTGGCGGATGGCATCTTTCAGTGCTGCTAGTGATGCCGGTTGGTCGCGGTGCACTTTTGACTTCAAGAATCCCCACAGCCAAAAGTCACAGGGTGTCAGTTCGGGCGATCTTGGAGGCCATGCGGGATTAAAGTAGCGACTGATAATGCGATCCACCCCAAATGTTGAGCGTAGCAGACGTTGCACAGGCAGAGCAATATGAGGTGGTGCTTCATCTTGCATAAAGGTGATTGTTTGGAGTGCCTGTCGCGCTTGCAGTTCAGGAATAATGTTGTTCTGTAACAGTGCTACATATTGCTGACCAGTGACAGAAACTGTGACTTCCTCAAAAATGGACCAATTATGAAATCAGCAGTGAAGCCACACCAAACTGTCACTTTAGGCTGTTGCAAGGATACCTCAACAAATGCATGTGGATTCTGTGGTCCACACTCGACAATTGTGGGTGTTAACAGCACCAGAGAGCGTGAAATGCGCTTCATCTGTCCAAAGCATAGTGGGAAGCCAATCGTGCTGTTCTTCCATCTTATTGAATACCAAATTCGCAAAACCTCGGCGAGAGTCGAAGTCAGGAGGTTTCATTCTTGCTTATGTTGCAACTTGTGGGATACCGTTTCAGAGTTATTTGCAATGCTTTCCAGACACTGCCGTACGACACACCACTCTGCCTCGAAACTTCTCGAGCACTGCACTCCCCATGTGCAGCAACCGCCGACATGGATTGCACCGTTTGCTCCACTGTCGTGGCAACAGCGGCGGCTGTTGAGGGACGCCCACTTCTTTGACTTGACGCCAAAGAACCGCCTGTAGCTTCAAATTTCTTCATCATTTCTTCAATGCAGAAGACGTTATTGGTCCTTTGCTATCTCGCATACCTTTCATGTAGCGATATGCTCGCAATGCCGCAATGGCACTTTCCGAATTCTTATAATAAAGTTTAACTAAGTGGGCTTTCTCAACTATTTACAGCATTTCGAAGCATAAAAGCTACGACTACCATTACCTGCTGCAGTTGCTCCTTTTTATATCACTTGTTGCTTTGCATAATCCTACATCAGAAATCCGACATCGCCATCTGTTGGTCGCCAACAGAACTATTTTTTGTTGCTACACAAAACCCGGTTTCTTTTCCATCCGTTTGATGCAAACTGTATCTTTGTATCTTGATTCGTTTTCGAATTATTCATTTTTAAATTTCGTCCTGACTTTTTGATCACCCGGTATATATATTTAAATTTTTGCTTTTATTAATTCAGTGTCTTCAGCTGATCCAAGAAAATAAAATCTTATAATTTTTGGTCATTATGCTGAGTTTTAATCCTTCTGTATAAAAAATGGCATCTATTGTTCAGAATAATATTAAATATATAGATGTTAAGTAAATCCAGTTAAAATTAATTTGGAGCAGTTTTGAAGAGAATAGTTTATTTTTAAACTAGCCATATAACCCAGTATTGCCTGGCTTCAGAAAATAAATGTTATTAACTTTTTTATATAAAAGAAATAAGTTGTTGAACATCTTTAATAATAAAATTTCTGCAAACTTTTCTATTTAATTTGGAATTTTAATATAAAAGCCATATTAAAAGTAATTTTGATTGAAGTCCAAAACAACTAATAACAATAATGTTATTTTACAAATGCTGAACATTGGCACCTAAGCCATTAGTTAGTAGGATCTCCAGTACTTTTTGACCATGCCCTCATACCAAGGAAGTGTATTACAATTATTTAAATGGTCAAACATCATGACCGACTAGAGACGCACAAAAATACAGTTTAGGAATTTACCATTCCAATTCTATGGAGGTGGTCATGTAAACAGTCATGATCAGTCAAATATCTAAATATAGCCACTGCTGCCTTTCTTGGAAAACTGGGAATAGTTCTCCCAGGAAACCCAGAATTCTGCATTTCTTAACTATAGTGCGTTGAATTGTGTCTTGTTTAAGAATTTTTTTAAGAGTCAAGTTAACAAACAATTTAGTCATATATAATGAAAGCTATTGATTAATGTGTTGTTCTATCAAAGTTCCTTTCTTAGCCAGTATACCAGCTTTTTTTTTGTTGCCCATAATTCTACAGTGGGCTGGAATCCATTGGAAAGATATCCTGTGGGCCAGTGTCTTAAGCAAGCAGTGTTGCAGCAAGATGCTTTGGGAATTATTTTGAATGTTCAAAAGTGCTTGAGGTGCACTCTTGGAGTCAGACAATATGACTACTTTTATAAAGGATTGTTCAGTATATACATGAATCCATTCAGTTTGGGGATAACCAATCTCAATAGTCTCCATTGTAATAGATTTTAATGGTGAATCGCCATTTCGTTTTTAACAACTTCTTGCGTAAAATCAAGATTTAAATTCAAATTCAAAAAGTCCAAGGGAGGAGGAGGTAAAATTAGATAATCTTGGCTCAATTCCAAACATCCGATTCTCTCTGAGCAGCCTGGATAAATCCAATTTGAGTTTTAAGATTTTTAGACATTTCATTCTTATAGCTCCTCCAAAAAAGTTATCGGGTAAGTGCATAAGCTTCTGGTGTAATAGGATCACTATTCTTGTAATAAAATCATGAACAGGTTCCAATCTGGAAAGAGCTGCATTGCAAGAATAGGAGATCTCACTGTCCCCGTAATTATGCATAATATCTGGTTCTGGAAGACTTCAAGGATCTGGGCGACATTTTCCAGAGCTGTGATGAAGATCTCACTACAATAACTAATAATTGGTTAAATATATAATTTGTAAATAGTCGTCAATGTCTCTATCACAGCACCACCTTGAGCCAGTCAGACATTTTAAATTAGAGAATCTTCTCACGGCTTTATTTTTCAAATGCTCCACATGTATCAGGCAATTTAAATGCGAATCGAGATGGCATCCCATATATTTAGGAGAATCATTATGTTAAACTTTCACACCCTTATATGTCAAATTCAGAGTAAAAGGTAATCTGTTCAGAGTAAAGAACTGGCAAGTGCTCTTATCCTAATTTACTCTCATGCCATTTTTTAAGCACCAACATTCCTGCTCTTTAGGAGCACAATGGTCGGGTCTTGTTTAAACCATCCTGCTTCTTTTTAAGAGCACTGCTCCAGATAACAAATTCGTCAGCAAAAAGGGCTGAATCCACCCACTGCATAAAAGTGTCTGGTAAATCATTAATAAAACGTTAAAAAGAATTGTACTGATGACTATTCCCTGTGGGAGACCATTTGAATCTAGAAATGTCACAGCCATATGTAACAGCAGAATAAGCGTTATGATAAGAAATTGTTAATCCATAAAATCATCCTGGCATTAATTCCCAAGTTCTGTAATTTCTGAATAGCACGAAGTCTCCACATTTTATCATAAACTGATTCAATGTCTATAAATCTTGCCAAAACAGACAAACGTTTGTCTAAAGAGTCCTTAATGACTTAGCTAACATAAGAAACCTGTTGGGCTATAGAATGATATTGTCTGAATCCAGCTTGTTTAGAGATAAAAGATTGTTACTTTTCAGAAACCAAATTAGTCTGGAGACTATCATCCTTTCAATAATCTTTAACAGAATACTAATTCCATAATCTAGATGATAGCTTTTAATATCATCTACAGATTTATCCTTTTTCAAAATAGACATAATATCTTTTTCCATATAGTGGTTACATAAGATTTTCAACTATGATTAAAAACTGATAATATTTGAGCATTGCGTCCTAGGTGTTTAATAAACTCTGGATGAATGTTATCTGTTTCTGTACTTTTTCCCATCTTTAGAAATCAATAGCTTCTTTTAGTTCCAAAAGACAAAGTCTATATTAAAAATTTTTTGTCCAGTTCCCATAATTCTCTGGGAGTCTCTGATTAATTTCTTCATCACCCTTTGATCTCTCTTGATTTCACCACTCAAGTACTGATTAGAAGCATAAAAATTTATAAAAGCATAAGAGATATCCTTATATCAAATTTTAAAGACTTCTCTTTAAAAATTATTGCCGTCCTTGGGGAAAGGAGTTCTTTACATTTCAGTTTGTTTACAAATTTAAAAACCTTACTTCTGTATTCACGGTAGTAAATATTATTTATAAAAATATTAAAATTCTTGCACTTTGTTAAATAGATTTCTGTATAGAGAACTGCAATACTTTTTCTCCAATTTCTGACATCTGTTGGATTTTTAGAATTTTCAGCCTTAGTACGTGTCTGAACCGACTGCTCCCTTAACAAAGTTAGGTTATCATTCCAAAAAAGGATTGCAATTGAATTCTTTACTGTAGGCATCCAATGCTTAACCATTGATGAAATATTATTACAAAAATGTGACAAGGAAGATTCTAAATAGTTATTTCTATAGTTTGCTAGTTCACTAAAAAAACACATTCAATTCATCCTGGTAAGCCTTCCAATTGGCCTTCTTGAAATTCCATCTTTTCTTAAAATAGTTCTGATGTTTAAAGATTTTCCCTTTAACTTCAAATGAGGTAACAATCATGCGATGGCCAGAGCCAGGATCTTAAATTATTTCTCTGTTTCACTTGAAGTCAAATTTAGATCAGGATTAGTACTACTTCCATTATAGTGGAGATAAGTAGGAGTGTCAGAATTTCTATAGATTAATACAAGAGTATTAGATTCCTCCATAGCTCTTCCTGCACTGTTTGTGTCTTCATAATTTCAATGTGCTATCCAATTCCCTATGTGCATTTAAATCTCCACATAGAATTATTTTATTTGAAAATTGAAAGTTATCAAAAATTTAACTGAAGGTTGCCTGGTGGGTTATAACAACTACAAATTTTAAAGTGGTTTGATAAATCCAAATATTGATTCAAACTATCGCAGCTCTATTATGAGAAAAGTTCACTAATGATTTCAAACATAAAAGCTAAAAAGTTCTTGTTGCCAACTAAAATTCCACTAGCTTTACATATTTTCATTTAAATTAAAACTTTTCTTTTAAATGGTACAATGTATGTCAACTTTTCTTTTAAGTTATACTAAAAAATTTTTAAAGTATTATAACAATATGCCTTCTGAGAACATTGTTATAAATATGTTATCATACAATTTTATGTAATTAAAAAAAATGGTATTCAAACTTAAATCATTATATATATACATTAATATTCATTTTTTATGTGTCTAAATGGAGTGCTAGATTTATATAAATTAACTTTACTATAGTTAACTATACAAAATTTCTGCATATATGATATAATATTTCTTTTTGGAATACATTCTACCATTTAATTCTGTTTTATTTAAACATAATTAGTTTCATGTTTTTTTATTTCAAATGTTAGTTAATTATTTGATTATGATTTCCTCCTTAGTAGTAATTTTATTCTAATAATATTTTTTTAGATGTTTTACAAAAAATTAAATATCCAACTTATTTCTCTGCGACACCTAGTATTTATCGCTGTATAAAGGATTGTCTTACTCATGGTGCCATGAAACCTTTTCCTTACATTCCAAATGTGACTAAGATGTTACATGGTATTGTTTTGGTAAGTTACTTATTTATATAGAATGAAAGTAAAAGAGAAAATTATTAAAAGTTTCTATAACGATGCAATATATTGAATATTATATGTATATTGAATCTTAAAGAGAGATCAAATAATATTTAATTAAATAAGAAAAATTCTTTGAAAATTTACCTTAAGTTTTGAAACTATTATATCTTATTTTAGGTTTATATAGGATTTCTTTTAGGTTTATGCTGTATTAACTTCAATTGAAAAACCAGTGATGAAAATAACTGATTACCTTTCTCAAATAGCTGGATCAGGTAATTAAATTTTCTTATTAGATTGCACACTTGCAAGAAAAGTAAATAGAAATAGAAAAAAATAAAATAAAAGTAAAATAGAAAGAAAATCACATTTAAATAGATTGAAATCAAATTATCACATAACACATCTTATGGTTTATGTAGCTAATAGTTTATGATAATTTTTTTGTTCCTAAATTGATTTTTTAATTGATTGAGTGAAATATTTTAATTATTGAAATAAAATGTAAGGTGAAAATTTTAGTTCTAATTTTAAAAATTAGCGAATTTCCCTTTGCCTTTGGTAATATACTATTATATATATATATATATATATATATATATATATATATATATTTATTCATTTTGAAATACAAAACGAAACTTTTCTATATTAATTTAAAAACTATTTTGTAATTGACTTTTAATTTATTAACAAAATTATGTCCTTTTTATTCAATCAATTGGATTAAAATTTGCCTGTTAGCTATTGTTTCTTAACTGAAAAATATTGTTTTTTAATTATTTATTATTATATTTTTATTACTAATTCACTTTTTTATGGTTGCAAATTATTTTCAATTTTAATTTAAATATATCATTATTTCCCAATAAATATTTTAAATAAGAAGAAAGAGAACAGTAGAATAATATAGTTATGCATATAAGTAAAATACATTCTCTTGCTTTAAAAAAAAAAATCACATATATTATGCTAGTGAATAAACTTCTGTTATAATCCTGAAATTCTGTTAAAATCCATATAAATTTACTTCAGTGATTTTATTTACCAACTTCAGCAAATTAATCTATCAATCAAAAGATTTGAGAGGGGAACTGAAAAAAGAATAGAAATAGTTATCGAATTTTAAGAAAAGGGACAAAAAATTATGCTTTAAAATATATTTCAAAGTGAAAAAATGAAATCTTAAGAAAATAACTGAGAATCAACCTTTATAAAATTATTACTAATATTTTATTTGAATTAATAAATCTTTCAGCCAAATCTGCTGTATTGAATATGGGAATATAGGAATAGTATTTACTAGTCAAAAATATATGTAGATACCTTTTACAGATAATCATGCTAAGTTATCATCTAATCACAGAAAAGTTATAACTAGTTGGCTTTCTCCCAAATAATTCTTATGCTTAGTAGAGGAGTTCTGAATTTTGTAACAATGATCCTTATTGTTAATTAGAGAGTTTGGTTAAGAAAACTCAGCTGTATGCCCATTTAATCATTGCAATTAAATGCTACAATTACTTTCAATACTGAACAATAATATGTCAGTTTCTATCCAGCAAATAATTAATAAGTTTTTTTTAAGTTATAGATTTTAAAAGAAGGTAGAAGATACATGCTTTTAGTTTATCCTGATAATTAATGAAAACTAAAATGTTTTCAATTTTGTTTTTCTGTATCTACCAAACCACTTTAAAGTCATTGGGGTAGTTTTATTCACTTTCTTACTTTAAAAGAATGTGAACTTACTTACTTTTTCTAAACTTTAAAGTCTTCAGTCTATAAACATTAATTTATTTTGCTTTCTTATTTAACATGCCAGTTTTATAAAAAAGCTCACTGTAGTAGTTAAATGCTCAAATTTTACAGAATTTAATTATTATGATGATATATTCTACACATCTTTATGTGCAAGAAAAAGTAATGGAAATAAGAAAATGCGAATTGATTATACCTAAATTTTTAATAAAATATAATAAAAAAAAAATTACCAAAGACCTTTGGTTTAAGCTTTGAAATGTTGCATATAATTAGTTACTATATGCCAACTTATGAACTGTAAAAATTTTTTAAAACATTTTAATTAGTATGTTGCTTAAAGAGAAAGATATTTCTGTAATCAGTTTTGTGCTTGCATTTTTTTATTCTATTATTAAAGTACATTATGTTTTTTTTTTTTATTTATTCCTTCGATTAGGTGTTCAAAATGAAGAAGTTTTCAATGACAGTATGCTTTCTTCCTGTTATAATATCAGCAGTAATCCGAAAAAGGCTGCTGTTTATCTTATCACAAAATTAGGTTTGAAATATTTTAACATTTTTTAATTCAGAAATTTCTTTTTTAAATTAGAATTAATTTTTTTTTAAATTTGTTCTTTTTAGGTTTTACAATAAGAGATGTTAATTCATTACCTATAGGCCTTGCTTTGCCAATAAAAGATGCTCTTCTAAATTGTTGGCATGAACCATCTGGGTTATGGTCTAAAGATATATTTGATCTCATTGGTATTTGACTATGTTATTAATTTATAAGTTTTATTAATTAACTTAATGCGATCTAATTGAGGATGTTTAATTTGATAAATCAATGCTATACTAAAATTAAAGTGTACTTAAATTTTAATAAATAACTATGGCTCATTTCATGATACTTTGTTCAAATTATATATTTGTAATTATTTCATCTGTGAATAATATTGTGAGAATTATTCCAAAATTAAATTGCAGTTTATATTACCATAATATGTTAATCAATTTCATGAAGTGGCATTTTTCTTCTAAATTAATTAATTAAATCATTACATTGTATGTTTTTAGGAAGACGGGATTTGGCGTCACTTCAATCATCTGAGAAAAGAAAAATTATGCCTCAACCTACGAAATCCAAACAAGATCACGGTAAAAACAATGCTAAAGATAATTTTGAAGATAGTCTTCACCATCTTGATCTTGAAGTAGGCATTATCAAATATTTTTTTAGGTTATGAGGCTTTTTTTAAATGTCTTATTTAAAACAAATAAGATTTAATATTTTCAATCTTTTTTCATATGTGTTTCCCAATAAATAAAAACTTCTCGTAAAATCTCTCTACATTTTAAAATAATTTAATCTGAAAGAAATATAATGAATAATAATAAAATTATACCTTAAAAAAAAAGTATATTAAATGTGAGATTATTGCAGATGTATTTTAAAGCAGTTTTATGTACACTTAATTTGAAGAATAATAACTACATTAAAATTAATTTTTCATATTAATTAACATATAATCGGAAGATAAATAAGAATTAAAAAAAAAAATCTTCTAGTAAACAAATTTTTTTAAATTCAAAATATTTCTAATAAAAGCCAATTTTTTTTCTTCTCTTTTTAAGGGAAAAAATCCCTTGACTTTTCGGTGTAGAAAGTCAAGGGATTTTTTGGGTATCAAGTAGGTTTGGTAGTCAAAGTATCCGATTTTTGATCTAAAGGTTTATAATGAGTAATACTATTCTGTTATTCAATTGTATTAAATTTTAAATATAAATAAATTATAGAAGTTATATTATATAAAATTAATTTTTAGTTTTTAAATTTTTAAAAAATTTACTGTAATTTTCAAAATTTATATTGGCAAAAAATAAGTACTTAATAACTACTTAATTTTTTTTTTTCAATGGTATTTTCCATGCTTGATGCAATCTTTCTTTCTTTTTTTTTTTTTTTTTTTTTTTTTTTTTTTTTTTTTTATTAAAACCTATATCAATATATGCTATGATGAATTTTTAATAAAATGTGGATAATGGTAATCTTTTTTTTTCAATAATCTATAATTATTGAGAGTGCATATGCTCTTAATCATTTTATCTAAAAACATTAAAAAAATTTGTTATACACATTGACATGATATATATAAATGATATATATATACATTGACATGTTATACACATGACTCGTCGCTCCAAAGGACACGTTTTCGGTCATCCAGAGTCCAAGTACGGTGGTCTTCGCCCATCGAAGGCGCGCTTTCTTGTTGGTTTTTGTAATCAAAGGCTCATGTACCGCCGAACGTCCAGTGTAACCTAACTTATGGGCCTCGATACAAATAGTCTTGGTCGAAACGACCACACCTGTGGCTTGTTTAAACTCATTAGCGATGTTATCCATGGATGTTTGACGGTTACTTCGAATCTCTCTGCCGAGCACACGCCGGTCCCTGCTGGTGAGAACTGCAGGTCGTCTACTTCGGGTTTGTTCTGACAGTGTCCCTCAGTCTTGTAGTGACACACAATACGTGTTACAGTTGATTTTGAGCAGCTACGAAGACTGGATATCTCCCCTACTGACACCTTGGCAAGATGCAATCCAACCAACACACTTTTCTCGAACTCAGACAACTCTTCCCGTGGCGGCATCTTGACAAAAACAACTCTAGTCGACTCCACAGAGTATTTATAGGATATGGCTGACACGTGATACCTATTATTTCGCATGTGTCAGCTGTATTGTTTACTTTTCGATGGGTGTCCTGTCACTTTTTCCAGATAGTGTACTATATTAATTTTAACATACATTAATAAAATCATCAAAATATGAGGGGGAGGGGGAAGGAGTATACAAATATAATAAACTTGCATATTTCAATTTTAAAAATATTATTTACAGGTATTAAGACTCAGATTTGGACAGGATCATAGAGTTCATGATGTATTTCAAATGTTGCAATCATCTAAACCTGCTCAAATAACATTACTTCAAAGACCTGAAGTTAGGTAAATTTTTTAAAACAATTAACGCAAAAATAATTTTTACATTAATCTTTATTTTTTAGTCTGAAATTAAATGTATATTTGTTTTATCCATTTTTTTATATAGTGACCATGAATTCATAGAAGAACAAGAAAGACATCTGTATAATTTATGTATACGCACAATGGCAGCAACAGTTGGAAGGTAAATATTTATATATTTTTTTATATTATTTAGTAAAAAATATACCTTAATTTCTTCTTGAAATATTTTTGTTAAAATCTATTGCTAATAGAAATAAATTTGATGAATAATTTAATGTTTCTTATTTTTTTTATTTCTACCTTTATTATTAATATTTTATTTTATTTATAATTTAATATATGTAATATTAAAATTATTTCTTTATTAATGATTATAATTTTTTTTTATTTACTGTATTTGTTGATTTATGTGTTTTCTTTTATGAAAATTTTTATACCTTATAATGAAGTTTTTTTGTAATGCTGGTTTTTATATAATATAAACTATAATAAATGAGTTATACAATTCAATTGAAGTGTTATGTTAGTATATTCTTCTTTATGAAACAATTAGTAATTATCATTAAAAAAAATTTTTTTAATACATATTCATTTAACTAGAGGAATGTTTACATTGAGAGCTTATAATCCTGTTGTAACTGAAGCATTACCAATTCCGAAATTATGCTTAACTGGACGAGCACCACCTAGGTATGCATTTTCTTTAATGTTTTATTATTATTTTTATTATTATTGTCTTTTCTTATTTTTTACATTAAAAAAAAACAAGATTTATATAACTACCTGATTTTGGATTTTGTGCTACTAATGTTTTGCTTCATATTTTGTGTGCTGCAAAAATATTCTTAAAATACACAGTCCAGTCACATTAATGTGACCACCACCTACTTTCGACATCAACGTGAAATAACCAATCACAAAAGGCAGGTGGCAGCACATTGCACATATAAAGGATGTCCTAGAGCATCGGAAAGCATTTCAATCGTTGGCGTAGCGATTTTTATCCGACGTCCAAAAGGGCATGATTATTGGTTTTCAGACCAAGGGTGGAGAATTTCGAAACGGCTAATTTTGTGTACCGTTCGCGTGCCGCCGTGGTAAAAGCATACCGTGCATGGCAAAATGGCACTATCCAAATCAGCGGCGTGGCACATGTGGTGCTCCACGGGCTATAGATAACAGAGGCGAACGAAGGCTACGGAAATGCGTTCGGGTGAATAGACGCAACTGACCGCCCAGATGAACCAATGGGCTACAAGAGTGTATCCTTAACAACGGTTCAGCGAACGTTGCTGCGCTTGGGCCTCCGCAGCAGACGCCTGGTTAATGCACCTATGCTGGCTGCTGTTCATCGGCGACGAAGACTGGAATTTGCACGCCAGTACCGAAACTGGACGTCCACAGAGTGGCGACGATGAATCACGTTTTATGCCCGTCGGACAGATGGACGTTGGCGCATACGGCGCAAAACGTCTGAAAGCAAACACCTCGCAATAATTGCCAGAAGGATCCAAGCTGAGGAGGGAGCATTATGGTTTGGGGGAATGGGTTTTTCTGGCATTCACTGGTGCACTCATCATTGTGGAAGGCAGGATGGATCAGCACAAGTACGCATCTGTCCGTGCGGACCATGTCCACCCCTACATGCGAATTATTTTCCCTCAGAATGATGGCATCTACCAGCAGGACAATGCGAGGTGTCATGCAGCTCGCAGTGCATGTGCGTGTTTCGAAGAGCACCAGGATGGCCAGCAACTCCACCATCCCCTGGCCAGCAAACCTCACTGGATTTAAACCCAATCGAGAATCTGTGCGACCACCTCGATCGGGTTGTGCGCGCCATGGATCCTCAACTGCGTAATCTAGCGCAGCTGGCCACGGCACTGGAGTCGGCATGGCTCTACATCCCAGTGAACACCCTTCAGAGACCTAATTGACTCTCTTCCCCTGCACGTCTGCGCAGCGGTCCGCTCTGCAAAAGGTGGTTATTCTGGCTTTTGACAGGTGATCACATTAATGTGACTGGGCTGTGTATATATATTCTTAAAAATAATATGGAAAAATTTGTTTGATTTAATTTAATATTATGTAACTTTTTTTCCTTTTTAAATAGAATATATTTTTATTTTTAATTCATAGAAATACAACTGTAGATTTGTCACACATTGATGTCCCTCCAAATATGAATATGTGGCCACTTTTTCATAATGGAGTAGCTGCTGGACTATCAATATCTCCAAATGCATCTAAGGTAAATATTTTTTTTCAGTAAATATCATTAATTATATAATTTATAATATTGAAATTTAATAGTTTGCATTAATATTTTTATCCTTTAATAATAATAATAATAATAATAATAATAATAAAACAATATATGTTGAAATCTCTATGGAAGGAGGGGAAAAAAAAAACATTCAGGGTGATTTTTACTATTTCTTAAATTTAGAAAATGTCTCAAATAAAAATATTTTTGTATATTTTTTATCTTAGATTATATGTTTCAACTCACTTATAAAATTTTACTTCCTCATAATAAAAATAATAAATTCTTTAAAAAAATAAATTCAAAAATAATCATAAATTCCTTAGAAATTATTAAATATTGAAAAATTGTATCTGTAAAATTTGTAAATTGCAATTCTTTTAATAATAGTTATTGTTTTAATAATGGTAATTATAAGTTGTTTTTTTTTAAATCAATAACTGTAAGTTGTTGTACAGTTATTCATTTAAAAACTTATAATTTTCTAGTACCATATAATCCATTTTGTAGACCATACTATCTGCAATGCCAACCTCCAGAAGTGTAGGTAAAAAATTAATTCAAAAGAAAAGAATGCCTCTTAAGTGGATTTTTATCAGAATTTTAATGGAGGGAATATCAATGTTAGAAAAGAATATTCATAGATAAACAATATAAAAATGAAAAACTTATAGAATCTGTTGAGAAGTAAAAGTCTAACAATTGAAAAGGGTTTTTCCGATTTCCATAATTTTTTTTATGGGGGGATAATATTTAGTTCTTTTCTTTTTCCTGCATACCAACTTTAAATGTGTAACTTTAACATGCCATTTTTAATTTTAAGCATATTTTTTTTATATTATTTGTAATGTTTGAAAGGTAGCTTATAGTATGAAATGTTTTTTGTAATAGTTTGAGATCTCAATCATGAATGTAAAAATTTAATATTGTCGGATATAAAATACACCATTAGTGAATTGGCACTAATCATTTGCAAATTATATGAGATTTGTTTTTTTATTATTTGCTGCAAATTATAACCGTTTATAGGCCAGAAACTATAATAATAATAATTTAAACAATAAAGGATTAATTTTAAAAATAATTTTATTTCATTTTCATTTATTGATGCATGTAGTGTAGTAGTTTAATGATCAATAATTAATAGTTTGTATTTCATCTAATACATTTTTTATACTATATACTTATAAAAAATTAAGATAAATTTTGTAATACCTTCAATTTATTGAAAGATTGATTCAACATGGATGGTTTATAATAAACCAAGAAGCAGTAATAGTGATACACCAACTGAACATGCTGGATTTCTTATGGCCCTAGGATTGAATGGTCATCTTTCAAGACTTTCAACACTAAGCTTACATGATTATTTATGTAAGGTAAGTATAACTTGTAAATCAAATAGTTTTTTTGTTCAATTTTTTTTCCCCAATTTGGTTTCAGAATTAACATTTGTTTTTGCAGGCACATGATCTAACTAGTGTTGGCATTCTACTTGGAATTTCAGCTGCAAAGTTAGTTAAAAAAAAATTTTTTAATTTATGTTTGAATGTCATAATATATGTTTTATGTATTTGTAATGATATGCTGAAGTAAGCAAATGTTGGAAGAAATATAATTGCATGAGCGTTTTGTTTTTTAAGAGTATAATTTTTAAAAAGCTTTATCTTAAAAATTTTCATAAACTTGCCATTTTCAGAAAAATTTTTTTGAATAATTATTTCAATCAAATAAAACCATAAATTCTTAGGAGAGGAACTATGGACTTGGGTACAACCAAATTGCTGAGTATTCATATTGAAGCTCTATTACCGCCTACCTCTACTGAATTAGATGTTGCACCAGCTGTACAAGTTGCTGCTGTAATGGGGCTTGGACTTTTATATCAAGGTTCAGGACATCATCATATGGCTGAAGTATTACTTGGTGAAATTGGAAGACCTCCTGGGCCTGAAATGGAACACAGTATTGACAGAGAGAGTTATTCTTTAGCTGCAGGATTGGCTTTAGGACTGATAACATTGGGTGTACGTTTTATACATCATCTTTATGTACGAAAATCGTGAACCATTATTCTCCTTACCTAATTCAAGTTTCTTTTACTTTAGAAAGGCAAAAAGAAATGTCAGGAATTGCAGACACTCCAATGGCTGATCAATTATACCATTACATGGTTGGTGGCCATAAGAGACCTTTTGGTATGTTTATAATATTAAATTAAATGCAAAATGAATGGTCATATGCATTTTTTAAAAGACCCTTTTTTATTCTTTAGTTATTAATATTCAAGCTTTTTAATTTGTATTGATTGATTATAAATATTACTGATGGAGATTTCTGAAAAGAAATTTTGATAAAAATACCTGATATGATTTCTGTACACAAATTATAAAAAAAAAAGTTATATATATATATTGCATTAAACAAAAAGTGAAAATTAATTGACTGCACCTTCTGCTATATCAAAATTGTTCTGAATAAATATTATGTTTAGCAAAAACTTTGTTTTTATTAATGTATGTTAATCTAAAAAAAAATTTCAGTATCAAATGAAAGAAATGCAAAAGCATTTATATTCCAATTACCCATTGCTTTTTTTTTTTAATATTAGTACATCAGCATATTGTTTTATGTTTTAATTTTTTTGAGATGAAATAAGTAATATGTACTTATTCACATGCCAACGAGTCAATTTTATTATTGGCCTATATTTTTTATCTGATGCTTAAAATAATGAATAAAATTTGAGTGCTTACCTAAAAATAGATTACCTTTAAGTTACCGTAATTATTATTCTTTTAGACTGGTATTCACAAAGAGAAACACAAATCTCCTAGCTATCAAATTCGGGAAGGAGAAAACGTTAATGTGGATGTAACAAGTCCTGGTGCTACTCTTGCTCTGGGAATGATGTTCTTTGATACTGATAACCAGTGAGTGCAATTTTATAAAAGCATGTTTTTGTAATTTAGTTTGCATTGTAGAAGCATATTGTAATCGTGCTAGTAGTTGATTGTTAAAATAAAATCAAAATTATTTAAACTTCTTTTGTTTTTTCTGTATTTTAAATATGCAAATATTATTCATTTACTGTGTTGTCATTTGTAGTTTGTTTGTAATCTGAAATATTAATTAAATCAAGTTAAAGATATAAGGAAGGATTCTATTTGACAGAACTAACTCATCTTAAATGGCTTATAAGAATTGATTTGTTGCATTAAGAAAAAAAGTTTAATATATTATTTTGTGTCAAATGAAAATTAGACCAAAATTAGTTTACATGCTTGGAAATTCAAAATTCATTGAACTATAAAAATATGAATATTTTGAATATAATATTTATATAAATATTTTAAGAAATGTGGCAAAGAATTCATTAAAAAATTATCTGGAAGTTAGATACTAAAGAAAAGCTCGGTTTTTATTATATTGTAGTACAAATGAAGAAAAACATTACTTTTTTTTATGTGATCTTATGAGAAGATGTTAGTATTTTTGTAAAATTTTATTAATATATCATTCAAAACTATGGCTTTTAGTTAGAAACAATTAAAAGAAAAATTTCAGGTTTGAACAATGTTTTAAATTATTGTTTTATCAAATTTTATAATTTATTTAAAAAATTTTAATTGTGTTTAGAAAAATTAAGTGATTTTTAAAATTAATAAAACATTACTGGATTAGATAAGAATTTATTTTGATTATTTGGTCATTTTTATATATCTCATTTTGTATTAAAATTCTTTCCCCCAACTTTTAAAGGGCTATTGCTGATTGGATGACTGCACCTGATACTCAGTTTTTATTAGATATGGTTCGGCCAGATTTTCTATTGCTTCGGGTAAGTTTGAAAAATGAATAAAATTTAAATTTTTTTCATTTATAAGTTAATTTAGTCTTTTTTAGCTGATTTTTCGAAGAGTTAAATAATTTAGTGTTTTTGCTCTGAAATTTTTTTAATAACATGTTAATGTTATGAATTGTTTTAGCAAATATTAAGACATTCAATTTTGGATTTATTTGTGTAGATTTGGGCATTTGTTGACCACCATGGTGCAACATAGGGCTGCTCGTATTTTGCCCAGTATTTAGCATAATTGACAGCTTTCATTTCAGTACAGTAGTAGAATTCATAAATTTGTGTATAGTTCGTAAAAATTTTTTTGAAGATATCCAAATCATGAAAGAAACCTAATAATAGATACTTTTTCAACTGTATAGCAGTCTCATGCATATTTTTCTTGCAGTAGTGTGCCTTGTCATAACTTATTTGAACTATTGTTGTACGCTATTAATTTTTTGTGTATTTTTTATCAGTACAAAAATTTTTAATTAAATTAAAATTCAATGTATAAATTTAATTTTCTAATTATTGGAGTCACAAAATATCAAATATTTATATTGTCTGCATAGGTTAAGAATTTGTCTAAAAGCATTATATATATATATAATATATATATATATATATATATATATATATATATATATATATATATACGTATATATGTTTTAATCAATTAAATGTTTATTTAGAATGATTTATTTTAGTATCCCTGTTAAAACTATAATAATGCTTGATAGTCTGGCAAAATCGCTAACCCCTGTGGTTCCAAACATTGAAGATAGGGATATAGTTCATATTTTTATTATCAATTCACAATATTTATGGTTGTTACAGTTTACAAATAATTGTTCTATGCTTAAATAAATGTGTATTAATGATATTTTTTTTTCATATTATTTTTCAGACAATAAGCAAAGGTTTAATTTTGTGGTCTTCTATTCATCCATATGTTTCATGGGTTGAAAGTCATCTGCCAGAGGTAATTTTATTAGCTTTCTTAAAATAAAAATAAATAAATTTAGTTGAAATGACAGTGAATTTTGGGAAAAAATTAAATTTTGAAAGCAATTGGATAGCATACTGAAATAAATGGACATGGAAAATTTTTGAAGCTTTTTACATTAATTATTACTGATTAAGCTTACTGATTAGTTTTGAACCATACTTTTTAATTCCAAATTTTTTTAATTTATTTAGAAAATGTTGTTTATAGGATTAAATATCAATATCAATATTAATAAAGTTAGATTTATATTTAATAAATATAGTGTTTAGTTGTTTTTTCTGTCTATTAATATTTCACTTTAAAATAATAAACACATATTTTACATTATTTATTTTAAATAATTACATTTTGTGTTTTAGATTGTGTCAAAACATGCATTTCAAAGAGGGCGCAATCAAGCTGATGTCGATTATGAAACAATGAGGTAAAATTTAATTATTTAAAATAAGGATGTTCTCAAAGAATATTTAATTTTCTCTTGTTATTCATAATTTTTCTACTTGTTTTCAAACTTATAATTGTCAACTTACTTAAATTTGAAATGAAAAATCTACTATGCTTTGGTTGGCATTAAATATTATTTGTAGATGAATTACTATTGTTGTTCTAATGCAGTTGGCAATACAGAGAGTTAATCTTTATGCCATAAGCAAGGTCTGCACATCGCTGTTACTCATTTAGCATCAGGGGGCTTGAAGGCTTGAAGATATGCTACTGACACGAGTAACATTGATTGATTAACACGATTGTTTTTTTTTTATTATATAGATTAGGAATTATTTAGCTTTTCCATCTTCCATTTTTTTTCATGTCTTTTTTTCTTTGATTATTAGTAAAAAATATATATTGTATATTTGTTAAATAATGAAGTAATTTTTATCATTTCTTAATTACTTTTTTTTTTTTTTTTTTCATAGAATCTATTTCTTATAACTGGGAGTCTCCAAGCTACAGCAAATTGGCAAAAATTTTTCATCCAAATCACCTTGATGAATTTCTTTTTAAAAATTTATACAGAATATTTATGAAATATAAAAAAGCACCGAAATACTAAATCCATTCGCACAGTATTTAATATTGAAATAAAAATCAAATTTTTCTCTGCTGATGTCAGTTCCAGTTATACGTATTGAAAGAAAAATTAAATTAAACAATGATATAAAAAAATTCTAACTGGTTATAAAAGAGGAATTTGATATATCCCCCCATTTTTTCCCTTAAATTTTTATATTATATCTGAATGTGTTTATTTTAAAAGGGGGGGACAACAGATACTAATTTTAAATATATTAGAAAAAAAAAAATTTTTTTTTCCTTTTGTGTAACATATTTGCTTCATCATTATATATAGGAATTTAAATGTATGCAACATTGTTAAAATGTGCTTTATTTGGTACACATTACATACTTGTTGTTAAAACATTAAATTTGAATTTAAAAAAATGACTATAATTACTATAACTCTTTTCATTACTACAAAGATTTCATCTAGTTAATATAACTCTTGAAAAAGCTTAGAGGCCTTCTTAATTTTCTGTTTTATCTATTGAATTGGAATAGACATTTGCATGACAAGGTTCTGAAAAAGGGATTCCAAACATATAATTAAAATTTTTGTTTCTAAAACCTATAATTTACACATAAATAAATATTTCAAGAAATGTATCTCTCACAATTGAAGGGATTGAAAAACTCTCCATTCTGGCTTTATCATAGCCTGTTTATTGTGTTGAATCATTATTTGTTCCAAAACATATTTTAAAAAAGTTGTGTGAGAAAATTGTATTGAGATTGTTTTTAATATAATTAATTGATAGATTAATTTTAACAGAACATTACATTACAACAAAATTTTGTTTTAATTTAAATATGCTTTAGTTCTCCATTGATACTGCTTTTTACTTTTGTGTTTATGCATGTTAATTTATTATACCTTTTCTAGTCAAGCATTTTGCAATATAATTGCTGGAGGCTGTTTCTGCATAGGATTAAAGTTTGCAGGATCTGCTAATGCTGAAGCATTTGAAACTCTTGTAAGATTTTAAATTTTATTAATATTTTTAAAAAAAAAAGCCTATTTTTTTATTTGTTTTCATTGAGTCTTTTTTGTATTTTTATAAGCATTACAATTTTCTATTTCAAGAAATTATAATAATTCTTTTTTATATAAATAAATTACAATCACATATTTTTTTAATTATTTCCATTATTTCAGATGATGTATGCTAAGCAATTTCTATCTCTATCTCGAAAGCATGTTGGTGAACAAGCTGGAAGAAGTACTATTGAAACTTGTTTGAATGTTATTGTATTATCTCTGGCTATGGTATGTTATATGATTCAAACTTAACCTCAGTGTTTGAAAATTTTAAAACCGTTGAATAGTAATTATTATCATTATTTGTAACATCTGCATTTTAAATAAAAAAGGTTTATAACTTTAAATTTGAAACCATTATTTTATTTAATGTTAAAGCATTTTCAGTTGATTATTTTCATTCTTGTTTTTGAATAATGAAAAAATTTCTGAAATGCTTTTTATTATTACTATTTTTTTTTATAAATTATTCGATCTTTTAATTTCGTCATCAATTTTAATAATTTTTTTACAAATTAAAACTTTTAAATGTAAACATTTATTTATGATATGCTTTGTTTGAAAATTATAAATATTAACTCAATATTGTTATTAAATAAGTTTGTTTGCTATCTTATTGTTAAAAATTATACTGAAATTTAGATGAAAAAAGTACTTCATTTAAGTAAGGTCAGCTTGATTGTAATATTAATAAATAATTTATTAATCCTTCCTTAGAAACAAAAAAGCAACTTAAAACAAAAATTTATTGCTTCAAATTATACATTTATTGTTTTATGATGTGCCTATTGTTGTTTTGAAACAGTTATTTCATGTTTTAGTTTAATCTTTTTTATTTAGGTAATGGCAGGTACAGGAGATTTGGATGTAATACGTATATGCCGTCATTTGAGATCTAGAATAAGCCAAGCTGCAAGCTATGTCTTGTATGGCTCCCATATGGCTACTCATATGGCTTTGGGATTATTATTTTTAGGTGGTGGAAGGTGAATATTTTATGTTTTTACTCTTATGATATTCTTAAGTACGAACTTGTAAAAATACTTTTAAGAATAGAGAATTTTACATGAAATTATAGGTTTTAATAATTTTTAATACAAGATAATATGGGAAAAAAAGTGGACCATCAACTTTAAATTAAATTTTAACTTTACAATTTTTTTTATAGAAACCAGTAAAAGTGGGTTGGAAGAAGGCACAAAAAAATTTATTGTAATAACCAATCATTTTATGCAAATTTGATTTTTAGAGTAATGAAAATATAATTTTTGAAGCATTGTATTTTTCGAAGAAGCTGCATTCACAAAGGATGTGAAAAGTTAAAATACTACTGTTATTTTTAAACTCTAGATGATTAAACTTTCTAATAGTTTTTACTTTTCTTTAATATAGGGCATAGTAGGTCATATTCATCTGTATTTATGAGCTGGAGAATTTTTCATATATGAAAATATATATATTAGTTGTTTTAAGTAAAAACAACTTTCAAAAAATTTTTCATTTATAAGTTAACTAAGTGAAAATTAGTTTAGTTGATTCATAGATGTAATTATATTCACACATTATTGTCTTCTAAAAGTGGTATTTAAGACAAACTAAAATTGCATTTGTTAGTAATATAAGATTTTTTTAAGCTAACATGAGTGACTTATGAAAATGAATGAAATTATACTAGAGAACTAAAATGTAGAAATATAGAGGGTTTCATCATTTAATTCTAAAATAATAATTATTTTTCAAAATATATGGAAACAAAAGCAAATAATCATCTCAAAATCATTGGGAAAACAAAATAGCTTAATACTATCCAAAAAAATACAGAGGAAATTAAAAGAGCATGCTGAGAAGACATCAATAGTGCCGAAAACAGTCATATGCCATCAAACTAATCTGATAAATTTCAGATAAGCAGAAAAATCTTAAATGAATCAAACTGGCATAGTTTAAAAATAGCAAAAAAAATAAAGAGAGAGGGAAAGAAAAACATAAGGCATTATATAGAATAACTGAAATTAGAGTTTATGAGATACACTTTTATGCAGTAAAAAAAAAAAAAAAAAATGGCATAATTTATTTATTTGTCAGATTCTGGCAGATAGTTCCATTATTATCAAGGGCATTATTGTGATTCTTCCTGTTCTTAAATGTATAATAAAAATTTAAGTATTCTTTCAAGTGTTTTTGCCAAATTTTAATATTCACTTATTCTTATTTGTTGACCTGAGTGCCGTCTTTTTTTTTTCGAATTTAATCTTTACATTTAAATTTTAAGTGACTTTTTTTATACATTAAATCAAATTGAATCTGGTTTAATTACACAATGAAATAAAGACTAATTTGTATTACTTTTTAAAAGTTTATTTAACTTTCATTATTTTGTAAATTAAAATAATTTATTGATGCATTTTAAAATTTAAAAAATTGTGGTAATCTTTGTTCATATAACTAGAAAAACTACATGCTAATTCTAATTCAATATTTTTTTTTTTACTTATTTGCAGATTTACTCTTAGCACTTCTCCTCTCTCTATTGGAGCTATGGTTTGTTCTTTCTTTCCAAAATTTCCTCAACATAGCAATGACAATAGGTAATTTTTAGTTTATAAGCTAAGTTTGAGTTTATTTTTGTAAAATTAAAAATAGCATGAAGATGAAAATTAAAACATTTTCAGTATTTATTCTAGGATAAATAAAAGATAAAAGGATTATATTTTAAGTATTTTGATATATTAGCCGATATTTTAAACCATTTTTAAGATTTACTCATGTAATTTTATTGATTAATATTTTTGATTATTGAAAATTTAAATAATTTTATTTCAGATATCATTTACAAGCTTTTTATCATTTATATGTTCTTGCTGTAGAGCCTCGATTAATTGTTCCTAGGTTAATCGATTCAAATAAACCTGTTTACATCAATATTAAAGTTAAATATAAGGTAATGTCACTTTTTATTGATTTTTTTTTAGAAATGGAAATTTTAACAGTGTGTTTTCAGTCAAGTTTTTTATTGTAATTGTCATCGCTTTAAATTCTTAGTGCTAATTACAGCTGAAATTTTAAATTGTTATTAAGCTAGAATCTCTCTGATAAGAGATGAAAAGAAATTATCAAAAGAGGAAAAGTGATAAAAGATGTTCAAAATCACTTCAGTGGCTGCAATATTTTTTGATAAACGATGTAAATAGTAAATTGTACTTGTAAATTGGACTTAGTGTACTTATTACCATAAATTATTCATAGTTAGTATTGAGAATATTATTAAATTAACCATTATAAGTTAGAATTTATTTTCACAGCATATATGCTTAAAAAATCCTTTTTTTTTTTGAAATTTTTTTTCTACATTCTTTTACTGTTTTAAAGTAATTTCACTATATTGTGTATTATTGGCTTCAGTTTTTTTTTTTTTTTTTTATCAAACTTTAAACAAGAACTCTTTACAAGAGTTTCCATTCAAATGTCAATTTTAATCTAAATATCCTACTGTATTTGTTGAGGCTAGTTTTTCATGTCAAAGTAAAAAATATTATTTACCATCATATAGATTTATAATAGTAAAATAATTATTTATAATAAATATGACCATTATTTTAATATTATAATATGTTGTGCATATTTTATTGGATAGAAGATTGAGTGCTACCATCAGTAAAAACTTAAGTGTATGAAAAAATTTATAGTCTAATTGAATTTTTTAAATTTTATTTTATAATTAAAGTATTGATTTAAGTCAATGTTATCTTTTAAAACCTAATTACTTAAATATTTTGTGTTTTGCTCATAGTTTTAAAATTAATAATGTTTACAGCATCCATTATGCAAAATGAAAAAAAAAATTATAATAATTAAATAGTAAGCAAATTGATATTATTAAAATTATTATTTAATTGATATAAATTAAATTACTTTTAAATTAAGGTAAAGATTTTTCTGTTAATTTAATATTCACGGTATATTTATTTAATATTCTTCTGCATACTATTTAAAGATACAGCATACTATTAACTTCTTCAATTTCAGAATACACCATTTTATAAAGATGCTGAATTTGTTGTAAAGGCTCCTTGTATTCTTCCAGAATTGAAATTCTTAAAACAAGTATGTTTATCATGCAGCTTCTAATACATCATATTTCTTTTTTAAAAATATATGTAATAACTAGACATAAAAGATAGAATAATTTCTAAAATTGTGATACATTTCATTTATATCTTAGGTTATCATTGAAGATTCTAGATATTGGCCAATCGTGTTTGATTGCAATGAAAATTGGGATATTTTATGGTAAGAATATTGTTTTCAATGTTTTTTTTTTTTTTTTTTTATGATTTTATATTTATTTGATATGCATTCATTATAAATGCTATATATTTATATTTTTTAAAAAGTATAGTATCACTAGTTTTATAAGTAATAATACTATTTTTGAAAAATTGTTGGTCTCAAGTTGTAAAATAACACACAATAGTTATATAGTTATGAGCTTTATATAATAGTTTAATATGAAATAATGAATGTGTTGAAAAGAGCCTTTTTATGCCTTTAGTTGCCTATGGGGGTTAAAGTTTTTCTTTTATATTTTTAAAAGTCAAGTAATAAAGCAATTTTACCTTAAATATTAATAAGGATTCCTATAATTTTGAAATGTAAGGCGACCAATGTGAGTTTTATTAAACCTCAAGATTGTAGATAAAATTCCTAAATCTGAGAATAAAACCCCAAAATTGAAAAATACTATTTTAAAAAGTTAATAAAATTAAATTACATATTTTTAATGAGTGTTATTCTAATGGTTATTCTTCTTCGGCACTTTCCATCATCACCATCTTTTTCTGATCTTCATTCTCTTTAATTATCATTTATGAACAAAACACACTGACGTATAAATGCATACACAAATTATAGCTAATGCAAAATTTATCCGTGTGACTTGAAAAAAAGTGTTGCTTTGATGAAGTGCAAAAAAGGAAATTCCATTTGATTTTGTAGCATAGTACCTACATTATCTGTTCAGTATTAAAAAATAAGCTGAAGTAGCTGCAATTGATAGCAGAATTATTATTTTGCCAAGATTGCCAAATTATCTCATTTAATATTGGTGTTATAAAAAAAAAACTCAAGAAATAAAATATTTTTGTCTCAATTTTCTGCACTAAATTTTTCAAATCTCTTTTACTGTATGATATAGAAGTAACTCTCTTGATTACCAGAAAAAAATATTTTTGATCTTACAAAATAATTTTTATAATGATTAGTCGCTTTGTTTAGATATTTTTTTACAGATTTTTTCTTTACTTTGAGTTAAAAGCCAAGACTTCAAATTAAAACTCAATATCTTGGTACTAAAAGCTGAAGCATTGGTAGCCCTGGAGATGCGAGCATAAAATCCTTTTTAATATGAAATAATTACATATTTAAAATAAGAGACATTTTCCTAGATTTATAATTTTTTTTTATAAAAATAACTATATTTTTGCAAAATCTAGAAATTTATTTTGTATATTCTCTAATAATTTGTGTATAAAAGTTTTTGATTAAAGGCAGGAAAGCATTTAATATTTATTTTGTTGTAGCAATTTACTTGAAAATGGAGGATCTCTCTTCATGTTATGCAAAAATGCTGGTTGTTTACCTTATAATGAAGATCCTCAGGTATGGATATATACTGCATTTTTCATTTATATAATATATAACTGATGATAAATGTAATCTTTTAATTTAATTTTTAATCTATTTTACTTATATACATCTCTTAATTTGCTGTGTTAATTATTCAATTCTAAAAAGTATCGTATAATAAAAAGAAAATATTTAGAAATTTATATATATATATATATATATATATATATATATATAACTTTTTATACATATATCAGGAACAGGTACAAAATATAGTAACTTCATGATATA
>BPLR01018168.1:0-21861 GCA_021605095.1 Caerostris extrusa | reverse complement strand
TATTTACTTCTATATAATAAAGAGTAAATAATATAAATGTAAATAAAGGATTTGATGCGCGATATAACATTATTTTAAAAGTGTTTTAATATTTAGTTTGATTTTTATAATAACCAAGCACAAAAAATGATGATTGAAATGTTCTTTTATTAGGCGGTTTTTTTTTTCATATTCATATCTAAAATTATGTGTGTCTATTAAAAGTTCACTGTCTCTGCATACCTGGTATACATCAATTAAGATCAACTACATTAAATAAACGGTCAAATTATATGATCAAGATAAACTTAACGTTGTATTTAATGTGATAAAAATATTACGCCATAAGAAAGATTTACAAGAAACATATCTCATTCTCAAGAACTAAATAGAATAAACAAGATAAAAATAAACATTATAAGACTGACCTTTTAATCTTAATAAAATTTTTGTATTTTATATGTTAAATCAAAAGAATTTTTTTGATATTTATAAAGAAATAGTTTAAAAATATGTTTAAAAATTATAAAGTCCGAATTTCCACAATTTGCTGTAGAACAGATGGTAAACTTATCTCTAACCGAAAACTAAAGTATTTCCCACATCAACACTCTATCGTTTGCTCTAACGTTGTAATACCAGATGTGGCAGCGAGTAATTTATGCTGTACATTCAAATCAATTGGTACATACATTTTCAAGCAATCTCGACAATTTATGGCTGGAATATGGCTGTTTTCAGTTCATCACCTACGATACCAATGCTGTCAAATATTTTAGTAGCAAAAAATGTCCATTCCCCTATTACTGAAGCCCATTTTGAGTTTGGGTGGGTTAGGCTCGACTGCGGCTATTATAAACATTACCTTGATAAGGCTGAGTGCCATGCCGCTATGCCATCGGCTTGGCTTCTAAAACCCTGTGCTATCTCCGGCACTTTTAAAAATGCCACTTTTTTACCTCCCTCTTCAAAATCCATTGAATAACGCAGATAAGGACTGGAGAAGAAGTCAAGTGTTGTTAGTATGGGAACAGAGGGCGTATCAATTTGAAGAGAAAAGGTCTGAGAAAGAAAAAGCTTTTTTATTTCGAAAATGGGAAAGTTATGTTCTTTATTCAGATGGGGTCCTTTTGTTTATTTTTATTTTTTAGTTTATACTTTTTCAGGTTGGTTTTTTTTTCTTCTCATATCTTAAAAATTCTTTACATTACATTGTCAACTACATTAAATAAAACGTCGTGCTTTCTTCTTATGAAACAAACAAATACCATTTGTTTTTGTAAGAAAAAAAAATAAGCACAAAGAGATTTTCAACGAAATATACAGACTTTAAAATTGTAATGTAAAACAATATTAGAAAAAAAGTTTTAAATTACTCAAATTATTTGAAATCTTGAAAACTTCCTGCATTTTACAAAATAAATATTATTTGTTTCATAAGAAAGAAACACGACAAAGAGATTTTCAACGAAATATACGGCTTTAAATTGTGCAATATGAAACAATATTAGGAAAAAGGTCATAATATATAGATATACAGAAAATAGTATCAGACCAAATACACTATTAATAACGAAGGCAATTTTAATTTCTTTTTTTAATTCCTATTATTAGTTCACACTCTCCCTACATATATCTTGTTCAAGTTTTCAATCAATGAAATACTTTTATTCATCTACTCAAGTTCAAATACTTTTTTGAACTTGTAGTGGATGACACGTGATGTTAATACAGTTTTTCAAATATTAATTCATTAATTAAATGTAATTAATTAATTTCAGTTTTATATGGGAGAAAATTTTTTACCTTATATAAGATATTTAGCTTAGTTCTTAGTAGTTTAATTAATTCTCCTATATATTTAGCAGATCTATTTAGATTTGCCAGTTGCATATATCTACCTCAATAGATGGCACCAGATAAACTTAAAAAAAATGAATGAAAATTATTTATAAAGGACTTTCTGCTGCAATATAGTGAAAAAAAAAAAAAAAAAAAAAAAAGGAATTGACTTTAAAAAATTTGTTTTTATATTACTTGTTTATTAGTGTAATTATTATATTACTCAAATTCTTTATGATTTTTATAATCTTGAAAGCTTTCTGCAATTTGCAAAATAAATACAATTTGTTTTGTAAGAAAGAAAGCACGACAAAAAGATTTTAAACGAAATATACACTCTGTAACATAAAACTGTATTAGAAAATAAGTTTTCAAAACAGAATACGCTATTATAAAGCATGCAATTTAAATTGATTTTTATTACTGTAATTATTATATTACTCAAATAATTTATGATTTTTAAAATCTTGATCTTTATGATTTTTTGAATCTTGCATTTTTTTTTAAAAATACTATTTGTATGGTAAGAAAGAAAGCACGACAAATAGATTTTCAACAAAATATACAGACTTTAAACTGAATATTATTTAAAATAAGTTTTTCAGACACAATACACTATTACACTGCGCCACTTATGTCTGATTTGCATCAAGTAATCGATTCCTCCATTTTCTGTCTTTACTCCGGATGTTTACCTTTCTTTTTGATAACTGGTAGAACATTATCTGTCCATGTATGCTTTAATATTTATTAATAAAAAATATTGAAATGTATAAATAGGTCATAAAACATAAATATATTTTCAATTAAACTATTTAGCATTTTGCTAAATCTTAAACCTTTAATGGAATAAAATCTCAGATCTGAAATATTCTTATTTAAACATACAAGAATACAACTACTTATTGATGATGAATGGGAAAAAAATAGATGAATATAAAAAGAAATTATTCAAATTACAATTTCTTATGGGCATATCAAAACATGGATGTATCAAAGATAATTATAAATTTGAAGTAATATATCTAGCTAGCTATGTCGATATATCAAAGATAATTATAAATTTCAAGTAATAAGCTAGCTCGCAATATGGACATATCAAAGATAATTATAAATTCTAAAATATTTTTTCAAGAAATGCTTCAAACATAAACGCTTTTAAACAAAATATGTATATGTACACGTATAAAAATCAAATTACTGGCTATGCAATAATTCAAAACTAAATTAATTCTAACTTAAAAAGTTTAACGAATCACTCACTTTTCAGAAAGTGAGGCAAGTTTTCAAATGTCCAATTTTACATGCAGCAAGTATCAAATACATTAATTAAATTGCTTAGCAATACATTAATTAATTTGCTTTTAATTGATGCATTAATTAAAAACAAACACCACACAAAGCAATTTAATGGTCATTTAACAAATTTTGCGCTATAATGAATTTTAATATACAAATACTGCTGTATCTACAAATACTACAGATCGTAAATAAGTTTCTATCGTATAAATTCTTTATACGCAGAAATATATTTGTTAACATATAGCATATTTGTAAAAGTCGATAATAATAATCAAATAATACTCTTATATATGAAATTTAAAATACCTAAATTGGTAATTGGTAAAACTACAAATTCTATTAGAAATAAAACTCAGTTACAGATCAAAAGATATCAAATAAAGGAAATATAATATTAAATAAAATCGAAGTATGAATGGAGGTAAAAGATGTATGCTAGATTCTACCATTTATAAATTAAAAATGTAAATTAGAGGTGGTCGCTTTCTTTTACAAAACAGCTAATGTAAAAATATATAGATATATAAAATTTCTTACCTTTTTAGCGATGGGCAAAGAATTCTGGTACAGATGGGAATTCTTAGCAGCAGAATGCAGCCTGGCTTCCCTCCAGAAGCCTGGGCCTGCTTATTTTTTCCACCAGCCGAATGCATTAAGCTTAGCTCGAATCGAAACACTGAATATTTTTAACAAGTCGTCAAAACACAGATTTCCAAAGAAGTCATTCTTGAAGAGTACAGAAATGTTACTGCGATTTAAATGCAAATTTAGAGAAGCTCAAATCTCTTTTAATACTCGTTTCGGAATGAGTTGCAATTTCTGCCGTGAAGAGAAGATGACTCGCCTGTTTCTGAAATTTTAATGCGGGAGCCGATGTTCTGATATCTTCTGCTGGGTCTATTCTTTCACATTTCAAAACATTCGGTAGAGGTAATAATAATGTTTGTTGAGTAAGAACGTCGAAAACCATTTCCGTTCACAGAATCTTCATTTATTATGTTTTCGCATATAAGGTTACTGGCTTATTCACTTTACATATCTGTTAAAGCAGGAGGATACATTTTTAAGTTGATGTTTGAAAAGTTGAATATTTGTGTTTAATAATTAATAATACTTGCCTATTCGTTTCAGTTTTATTATTCAGTTATTTATCAATTGAAATCGACCTTTTAAAATTGTTTGGGAACTAATCTTAACAAGTTCTATTCTAATGCCTAAATGTTGTTACACATTAGCTTTGTTGCCATTAACTTTTATTATATGATATTTACTGCACTAGTCTACAGTCAAAATCTTATGTCGATAAAAAATTGAAATTTCTTTTTATTGTTTAAAAAAAAATTTAATTCTTCGCTTCTAAACGTAAACTGTTACAAATTACGAAGATTCAGATTGCTATAATATTCACCAGTATAAGAAGATTCAGATTGTAATAATATTCACCACATTAAGAAGATTCAGATTGCAATAATATTCACCAGCTTAAGAAGATTCTGATAAGAAGATTCAGATTGCAATAATATTCACCAAATTCAGAAGATTCTGATAAGAAGATTCAGATTGCAATAATATTCACAAATTCAGAAGATTCGGATAAGTTAAGAAGATTCAGATTGCTACTATAAATCACCACATTAAGAAAATTCTGATAAGTTAAGAATATTCAGATTGCTACTATAAATCACCACATTAAGAAGATTCTGATAAGTTAAGAAGATTCAGATAAGTTTCAATTATAAATTACTACCTACGAAAAAAATATTTTATTAATTTGAAATTCTCGGTTCTAGTTTTTAAAATATCCTATTTATAATTTAATAAAAATATTTATCATTCAAATCAAAAATAGCATGTGAAATATTAGAAATAATTCAAAGATTGACATAAAAAGGTTCTTATGAACAAATTAGGTGTAGCTTGAGACAAGATACATATTGGCTCGCAGCAATGGCAATATATTGCTCGATGTCCAAACACCAACGACTTTATTCCTCAGGAAAGACAAATGGCAAGAGTTTCCGATCCTAATAACACAGAATGGATTGCGCATGTATGGATCTCAGCAAGAGCCGGTGGCCTGTCTTATCGAAATTCTATCCGGAAGAACTCCCATGGAATAAGAAGAACACCTCACAAATAATCTCATAATGGACACGACAACACGGAAGAAAAGGACCACATCTTAAGCAATGCCGCTGAGTGGAAATGTCTGGTTTTTGGGTCCCTTATCCAATTTTTATCGAAGAGCATCAATCAAGAAAACGGATGGTCCTCTGGCTCAAGGAAATCTTCAATAAATAAAATAGGAGGCTTTTTTGGAACGAAGATACTACAGTGTGGGAGGAATGAGTTTCTTTTATTCCGAAAAAAAAAGTGGTTGCGCCATTATCTACTCGACGATTATCTAATGGAATCTGTTCCAAATTGGGAGAAACACGGCCAAAATAAGACTGTTATTGAGATTGATTAGTTTTAGATGAAAGATTTTGTTCTTGTATAAATTTAGTAATTATCGAATGTCGTAATAATGTTATTAAAGAAAGAAACAGTTATCAATTATTTTAACTTAAATTAATTGATAAATAATTGTTATAAAATATCAACAATTATTGTAATTTTAAAATCTATATTTCATAGTATCTAAAAAAGTTGGCAGAGGAATTTGAAATCTTAAATACATAAATTAAATTTTCTATCCTATAATTTTTTATGCATAGAAATGCAATTGTAAACATATAGCGTATTTGCAGAAGTCGATAATAATCAAATATGATGAAATATAAAATACCCAAATTGGTAAATTAAATTTCATTAAAAATAAAACTCGGCTAGAAATCAAAATGTATATCAGAAAAAAGGATATATAATACAAAGAAAAACTCGAAGTATGTATATGGAGGTAAAAGATGCGAACAAATTGAATCAATGATTCTATTTAAATAATGTCAACTATTAATTTGCGATAAAAAAAATTTTCAATAAATTGTTCAGTTTTGTAGCTTTACATTTTTCTTTGCCATTTACGAGGAATAAAAAATTATTTCCTTGATATTACAAAAAAAATGAAATAATGCACCTAGAATTATATATTTTTCTAAATTTTTTAAAGTCCAAGAAAGAGATATTAAAAATTTCCTGTATCAGTCAAATATTAAACTTGATTAAGTATTTTTTGTGCAGAATAATGTAAAATCTTATATTGAATTTTGAATTTAAATAAATTGCAAAGGAGTTATCACATGTGCAGCAAAAACAATACTTTTTACTCAAGTAATCCAAATGGCACGAAACAGAAAGCAAATCAAAAACAAATTAAAATTATATCACACTATCCATGGAGTTAAAATTAACTCCAAATGCATATCCAATTGTAAACGTTGTCTCTGTCATAAATTATTAAAAGGTAATTTTTTTTTTTAACACTATATCAAATACAAATTCCAAAATCAATACACAAATCTCATCAAATCACAACACTAGAAATTCCAACTTTAAACACATTCCAATTGCACTTTCTGGTTTTATTCCGCGCTGTTTAAATAAACAAACCAACTTTTTAAGACCACTTAAATCATAAATAAGGAAGAAAAACATTTTTTCACACACAAAATTCCTTCAAATTCCGAATGCACCGGACGTTCATATATCCATTAGAAAGATTAGCATGAGTTTGAAGAGAAACCAGAGCATACATATATCCACTAGAAGTCCTTCGCAAATATCCCTTATCTAAAAAGGATATCTTATTTAAAGAATCTTATTTTTATTTACACTGGCAACTTAAAGCACACAAACAAAAGAAGACATCAGACAACACAATCTCCCAAACAGCAAGAACCATAAGTAGCCGCACACTCAACACCACATTATGCGTCCATCTGAACTCCACCACAAAAAGAAGCCAGTCAGAGCTATGGCGCCTCTCCGGGTTTTTACCGTGCACGTTATCTGTGCCCAAAACGCATTATTAGACGGCGGCTGTTATGTTTAGGGCCTATCGATCAGCTGCTAGCCAAGCGTCAGCATTGTTGATTCGAAATGGGTAAAACCCCGCCAGTTTATTTTCAGTGGGCGCACGTGCCCTAATGGACTGCTTTGCAGAATCTGCTGCAATGGACCAGCCTAGCGTGACCTTAAATGAGCAGCCTCGTCCATTGGAAACAATGGTGGGAGGATCTGTGTGCAGGGTCTCCCATTTCCGAACTCATTTCGTTCTGCAATGAGTTTTCAATATTATCGGATTTATTACTACAGCGAGGATTCAAACACGCTATGTTCAAATTAAATAGATGCGAAAATGATTGTTGGTGTATGATATCATGAGCCGAATCAATAGTTTTAAATGTCTTCATCATCCAAAATGGGCGTTGAAAATTGAATGTTGAATGAATTCTGAGATTCGCAGAACTGGAAAACCTTCAAAGCATTTTAAAATATATTATTTTGGTTTTTGTCGTCTGAAGAATAAGTGGATTTTTTTTTTTTTTTTTGGTTATGATAGTTGTATCAAAGACATATTTGTAAATTCTGAATGTATAGCATTTTCTTAACAGCTAATTCAGTATTATTGCAAAAAAAATATTTATTCTTTTATAGGAATGCAAAAAAAATTGGTAAAAACATTGCTTGATTTTTTTATTGTGGTAATAAAGTATATAATTTTTAAAAATCTATTTCAACTTCAAGCAAACTATTGTATTAGTTATTAAAACAATTCCTTATGTTACATATTATTGTAGCTTATATATTTTTAAAAATAACTGTACTAATAATCCTTTGGAAACATCTTTATTTTATTTTATTATTTTTATTTATTTATTTGTTTACTTATTTATTTTTACAAGTAAATTTTACATATTATATAAGCAGGATAAACAATATATTTCGAATACTAAATATTCTTATGATATTTAAAGAAAAAAAATAAATCTATATTTTCGGTGGTTCAGTTTTATACAGACAACCAACTATATTAATATTTTTAAATACAAAACAACCTATAGCAATTTAATAAAATTGATTATAAAGCAAATTAAATACTCCAGATGAAAATATTTTTAAATACAAATATTACTGTTAGTTTTATTTGTTTAACTAAGAAAAGGAGTGGTGCGCCACATTAGCTAATAAAATTCACTCCGTAATATTTGAAATATTTTAAATAGTAATAAATAGAAATACCATTTAAAAGTTACAATCACATAGGTTTATATATGTTTTTAAAATGAAATAACATTTGGGGATATAATTTTTTATAATATTCTTCAGTTCTTCAGTTAATTGAAAAAAAAAAATTCTTTTGGCATCTCCAATCATCAATACATTAAGAATAATTTTAAAGGTTCAAAGTTTTTAAGATTATTACAAAAAAATTTTTAATTAGAATATCCAGATTTTGTGATATTCTTTTAATTATGTTTTCTATTGTGACTCATCCTCAGTGTCCTACAGTGGTCTGTCTACTCATGGATGAAGGGAAAAGGCTACTTCTGTGGACTGACTTGGAAGTCTGACTTGGCACCGTGACGCTGAAGAAGGAAGGCGGTGCCTTGCTGAGATCTTTTAGGAGAATTATCCGTCATTTGTGTATCGTATGGGAAAAAACCCAGAAAAATCCCACCAGCTAGTCCGACTCACGAGGCAAGATGTCGAACATCACAAACACCATCGAGTGTCTTCGTTTTTTGAAACAGTGTCCTACAACAAAGTCGCCAACGCATTAACCAGCGGAGGACAGCGGTGCCTTCCGGGAGGGAGGAGGGGGACTTTTTAGAGAGAACTACCCTTTTTGCGTAGCGTATGAGAGAAAACCAGGAAAAATTCCAGCAGGTTGTCCGACTAAAGAGCCAAGATTGAGTCGCCATCGAGTCTCCTCTCTGTTAAAACAGTGTCTACAACAAAGCGGATTGAATCTCAGATCTAATGCTCACCTGCTGCGCACGTTGCCGCTGAGTCACGAGTTGGGCGCGTGTAATTATATTGAAATCCTCAGAAAAATCCATTTAAAGTCTGTTCAATTCATATCAAACTTTTTTTTTAATTTATTATTCAAACAATAATTTTTATAAACTTTTGAGTTAAAATGTAAAATAAATAAATTTATTGAAAACTTAATTTGTATCATATAATTTAGTTGCAATAATGCTAAATTATATGGACACCTTTCAAATAAACAATAAATTACTCCTAAAGGGACATAAACATCACTAAAATGTACTAACAGTTAGAATAAAATTAATTTTCTATTCTAATTTAGTTACAATTACGCAAAATAGAAAAAATCAGAATATATAATAATAAATAAATAATATATAATAAATTAGAATAAAAAAAACAAGCATTTCTCATATTTAAAAAGAATATTTTTTTATTAATTTTTAAAAACTACCTTTCAAATAAACAATAAATCTCTACTCCTTAAGGAAATAAACATTTCTAGAAAATGCACTAAATGCTCAAATGCAAAAGACCAAAATCTTTTTACATTTACTGAGCCACAAAACCTTAAGCACATCTCTGGCAATATTAAACATTCCGCTGCAATAATTTTAAACTTGCCTCAAGGATTATTGAATTATAAAAACATTTTCAAAAGAATTAATAAAACTAAAAAGCTTTCTAAACGTATTAGACTTTTTTTTTTTTTTTTTAAAAAACGAGTCATTTAACCTCAGAAAGGAAATATTTCCCACCAAGTGCATCTTAGAACGCACATTAAATAATCTAAGAAAATACGATTTGGAGAAAAGCAGTTTAAATGAAACCCAAAATCCTCGAAAAGTTCCCTTTTTTTTTTTTTTTTTCTTTACTTTTCCGCATCCCGAGACCGAAATCATATTAATCAGGGTGAAGGAAACTTGCCCCTGGAGAGTTTTCGGCGGAGTTTCCGTCGGAAAAATGAGTCACACTTTTGCGGGAAAAGCCGGCGGCGAGACTTTTTGGAAGGAGAAAATAAACGCTTATATATAAAGTAAAATCATCCTCAATGACTTCTTTACCTCCTTGCTTCCCCTCAGTTAACAGACCAAGAAGGGGCACATATCCATATTAAAATCTGTCATGTGCATATTCCTTTATGTTAATACAGTGGAACTGTTCCATTCTGTAAGTCGAACTTCAAGGGAGACGCCAAATAATTCGAGTTATAAAGTTTTTGACTTATGCAGGATTTCGACTTACACGGATTTTGTAAGGAAATATTCGACTTGTAGAGGTTTAGATTCTTTCTAACTTATTTTGAGTTAGAGAGTTAAAATAAATAAAAATTCAAGTTTCACAGGTAATAAATATGTTTATTTGCAACTTAAAAGTTATATTATGTACTACAATAAAAAAAATCAAAATAATTCCGAAACAACCTTAAAGGTATCGAGTTGTAAAGGTTGTAAAATCAAACATCTGTTCAAGATACAGAGGTCTCATTTTTTTTTTTCGAGTTACGGAGGGAAAATATATACCAAAATGGCTTGTGGGGATTGACTCATTATTTCGACATATAGAGGGTTAACATTTCGAGTAATCAGGTTTTGGGGCTTGAAGGGGAAGGGAACAGAAACTTTTTCGAGTTTTGGAGGTTTTCGACTTAAAGAGGTTTACTGTAGTTCTCAAACCTCCTTTTGCGACATGACATATTTACTACAGATAAAAATAAAACAATTACAGAACAGATTTTTTTAAAAATGATAATTATTTATTGTTTGGAGACTTTGGGAATGTTATGAATCGCCCTAAATAGAATGGAAATATCTGTAACAACAATCGACACAATAGGTAAATCTCAAAGCAGTAATAAATGATATTTTGCTATTTTGCAACTTTTACGTGGAGACCTCCCCGCCTTCTCCTCAGTTAACAGACCAAGAAGAGGAGGGCGCATATCCATATTAAAATCTATAATGTCATATTTCTTTATGTTAATAGTTCTCAAAACTTCAATTGAGACATGACATATTTACTTCAGATTAAAATTAAGTCAATTAGAGAATTGATTTTTTAAAAATAGTAATTGTTTATTGTAAACCGTATATTATTTGAAGATTTTATTTGGGAATGATATAAATCGCCTTAAATAGAATGGAAATATCCATGATTACAATCGACACCAACAATAGGTAAATCTCAAAGCAGTAATAAATGATATTTTACTAATTTGGAACTAGTTTTTATTATAGGTAGAATCTTTACTGCTTTTCATAATATTCATCAATATATCATATTTTTATTATATATATTATATTATATTATATTATATATTATTTATTGTATAATTATAATATTTCAAAATAATAATTATTTCTGAATGATGAATAATTTCAAAATTTAGAGATCATGGATTCTTTCGCAATTAAGTACTTATGGAAGAATGGGTTCTTTTAATTTGGCTGTATCAAGCCACAATTTAAGATAAAATATTTATTAATAATGAGAGATCTTTCGGATTATACACCATGTTTTGAAAACAGGAATTACTTAAAAATAAGCCATCCACATTATATTGATGAGCGATGACATTTAAATTCCAGGAGTTTTTAAAGGAAGAAATTAAATATTTGTAAATTGTCATCTCATCTCAATACACACTGATAAATCAAAAATAAATAAATGGATAATAAAAACTAAATAATAATAATAAATAAAACAAATCATAAAAGTGATTGCAGCAACATTCTGGATGCTTAATTCTACTACGACATTTTGTAATAATTGGAAGGTATATGATATTTTTTTTTATTAAAACAGGAATAACAAATATTAAGCTTACTGTTATTGGTAAAGAACTTTATTACCATAATTATTTAGTTTTTAACTCTTTAAAAGTTGGATGCTCTTGTTAAATAGTTTATTTTATGTAATAAGATAATTTATGGCTTGATAAATAAAATATGTTAGGAGATGACATATTATGACTTCAGCGCATAAACACATAAAACATTTTAAAGTTCGTATTTCGTCAGTTGTTTACATAAGCAATACTTTTTTAAATAAGCATTCAAGCACGAGCAGGCTCATTTATTCAATGTAAGCATGAAAAACTTAACATAAATTACTATAGACCACTTTCAATATGAATAAAAGAAGTAGCTATTAGTTATCTGTGGGGCCTGACGTCCTAGTGACTAGCGCTCTGGTACTGGGTGCTACAAGGATCGAGTTTCGGAGATGCCATGGATGTTTGTAGTGAATCGGTATCTACTTTAAATCTAATATGACTACTGGGAATAGGGCTGACAACCCCGTAAACAGAAACCATCTCCTGTCTCAAAATCTGCAATAGGCAGACGGTCATGGTCCACCATAGGGTTATAGTGCCAAGAAGTTAGTTGTTAGCTATTTGTATTCTACAAAGAAGAAATTTTCTTTCAGTAAATATTGTCTTTAATTTTCAAATTACTGCCATCCATATGCAAATTATAGTACACTTTTAAATCCCTTGTTTTAGCGAAATATTTTCTATATACAACATAAAAATGCAGATCAGTAATCTTTAAATAAATTCTTCATCACCATCGTCTTAGCAATAATAATGAGCCATTATAATGTTAAAACCTTCGCAATAATGTTGAACTTTAATAATAATATTGAGCCATTATAATGTTGAATCTTAATGAACCATTGAATAACTTAGCAATATTGTTATGCAGGGTGTTACCATAATAAACAGATCTATAAATTTTATGACTTCACGGGCAAAATTTACAGAAATTTGAGTGCTCTTTAATGCAAGAGAAAAAAATATATTTACAACATTTAATCTAACTTGGCTTGACTTCAGTTGGTACTCTGATATGTATGTTCACTGACGCTGCTTTATCTCAATGTACCAAATTCTTTTAAAATACAACAGATAAAAAAAAAGTTTTGATCTAGCAATTAAACAACAACATGAATACAACAAACATGTTAACAACATGTTAACAACATGAACAACATGACAACATTGTTATGACAACATGAACAACATGACAACATGACAACATGAACAACATGACAACATGAACAACATTGTTAACAACATGAATACAACAAACATAACACACAACATATTAACTGAACATTTTTAAAAAATTATTTGCAAACATTATATCCACCATACTGACATATAATTGCTAGTTCTTGAATGGGAATCCTCGGAAATCCATTTCAAATCAAATACGAGGAATCACCTAAAATCGCTGCCAACCATTGTCTGTCGGTTGTACAGCGACATCCCGACAGAACTGAATTCGATCACGTGATACATGCCACGGTGGATTTGGTTCCTCGTCTGGAAACAGAGGGAGAGCTCTGTGGAAATGAGTTCCGAATCGGATAATAGAGGTGGAATAATGCGAAATAAATTCGCTTTCCTTTCTTAAATCAAGGGAGAGATGAAATCTATCTTTCCGCACGCTTTTGATTTCAGGTCTCAATCTTTCTTTTTTTTATATATATAGATTTTTGAGAATATAGAGATTTGGCTTATTGCCATCAAAAAGCTTTATGGGTGGAAAAGATTTGTACGAGTATGTTTTGGTATATTGATTATTGTAATCAGCTTTTAATTTTTATTTACTTTTATTGAAATTCAATAATAAAATGGATAAATTACGTTGATACATTGGGGACTGATGGGCGAGTGATTAGTGCTCTGACGCTCGGTGCCACAGGTTTTCGGGTTCGAGTCCCGTCCGTGCCATGGATGTTTGTAGCGGTACGGAATCCACTTTAAATCGTAGGTTTCGGTCAAAAATGACTGTTGGGCGTGGAGCTGACAATCCTAATCTCCTGTCTCGAAATCTAACAGTAGACAGAAGGCCTTGGACTACCATATGCGTTAGTGCCAGAAAATTACTTATTTGTATTCCCCAAAGAATTTCTTTTGAATAAATAATGTCTTTAATTTTCAAATTACTGCCATTCATATGCAATTTATAGTACACTTTTAAATTACTTGTTTTAGTGAAATATTTTCGACATACGATATAAAAATGCAGATCAGTAATCTTTAAATAACCTCCCCATCACCACCTTCCTAGCAATAATGGTTGAACCATCAAATTTTTATCCATAATAAACAGATCTGTAAATGTTATAATTTTAGACTTCAAATTGCAAAAGATCAAGTGCTCTTCCATGCCAAATGAGAAAAAAATTAATTACATTGTTTAATCTAAGAACTAAACTTAACAACATGCGTTGTTGTGCGTTATGTATACAATAAACATAACGCATAACATATTAAATGAACATATTTAAAAAAAAATTTATAAACATTATATCCCCCATACAGATGCATAATTGCTATTGCTTGAATGTGAATTCTGAGAAGCCCATTTCAAATCAAATACGTGAAATCACCTAAAATTGCTGCCAACCATTGTCTCTCAGTTGTCCCAACAGAACTGAATTCGATCACGTGATACATGCCACGAAGTGATTTGGTTCCTCGTCTGGAAACAGAGGGAGAGAGCTCTGTGGAAATGAGTTCCGAATCGGATAATAGAGGTGGAATAATGCGAAATAAATTCGCTTCCTTTTCTTAAAACTAGGGAGAGATGAAATCTATCTTTCCGCACGCTTTGATTTCGGGTTTCTTTCTTTCTTTTATATATTTTTATATTTTGAGAATATAGAAATTTGGCTTATTGCCATCAAAATTTGTTATGGGTGGAAAAGATTTGTATGGGTATGTTTTGATATATTGATTATTGTAATTTTTTATTTACGTTTAATGAAATTCAGTAATAAAATGGATAAATTATATTACAAACATTAATATATAATAATTACATTATACACCTAACATATAAATTATATGTGTATATACATTAATATAATAACTACGTAATATATACATAATTATTAATTATATACATTAATATTATTCTGGTAATAGTATATATGACTTAGGGTTACAATGAGTAAAATAGTTTCAGTTTTGTTAAAACTTTTAAAAAAAAACGTTAAAGTTTTGTTTGTTTTGTGTTTGTTGTTGTTTGTTTGTAGAAATATAAACAGAATCTTAAATAAGTAAGATTAAGAAATATTCATGGCATCGAAAGGCGGATTTGTACGTGGATTTGTCGAAAAGATTTGTACGAGCAGGTTTTGGTATACCGATTATTGTAATCAGCTTTTACTTTTTTATTTACATTTATTGAAATTCAGTAATAAAATGGATACATTGATTATTACAAGTGATTATTATTAATACTATACTTAATTAATACATTATTTAATACTTAAAACAGCAAACTAAAAATATCTGTGCAGAAATAAATGTTTGAGATTTTAAGTAGCTCTCCTAAAATAATATAAATTTGCTAAATAAAGCAATTATTCTTATGCAAGATTTTTCAATTGTTTTCACCTTTAATCTGTCAGCCTTTATTTTTAAGAATAAACTTAATTGAAAACTTATGTAAATTTTCCACTTCATTTTTCTTACAATAACTTAACGGATGGCACCAGTCAGTATTTTAAGCCTGGCGCCATCTGGTGGCAGTAAGTTAAAATGGGTTTTCATTCAATTAAATATCTGGTTACGAGTTTTTAGAGCGAAATAATAAATTAGGGAAAAGTTTCTTTTTAAGTATTATAGTTTTTAAATTATACTGTAACATACGAACATATATGTATACACACATATTTGGTTATTTTAATTTTATGTTTACATTCATTTAAACTTAGAGATCAAAATGGAGTAATAATATTAATACTATATAATTTAATATTCATCTTCCTCTATTCTTGTACAATATTTCTTAATTTTTCTATTTTGTGGCTGAATTATTTGTGTTTCTTATTTAATTAATTTAACATTGGTAATCAAATCATGAGTTTGATACAATATCATTACTAAGCAATCATTCAATTATTTAAGTTTACAAATTATTTAAATTTAACTATTTAAAAAAAAATTTTTTTAAAAATTTTAAAATTAAAAATTTTCTATGCATTATATAGTTACCATTTTTTAAAGATAATAATTATAAAGGAGAAATGGAGGAGAAAATTTTAAAATATATGAATATAAATAAAATTATATAAAATATAAAAATAAAATTAAAATTAAAATTATTTAAAAAAAATTAAAAATTAAGTTAATTAATTAAACTTCAATTTTATAAAATATAAAATAACATAAAATATAAAAATGTATGAATTTTTTTTTTTTATAAAAAATGCTAAACACTAAATTTACTATCCTTGAATATATTCAAATTTCTATATGAAAAGGATATGGCAAAATTAATTTATTTACAAAAATTTTATAAATAGTTTGAAATTAAAAGTTTAATTTGTCCGTTTACATCATATTTAATTAATATAACTGTAAATAGTTTTATTTATTTAGCGCACTTTTTCGTTTAATACTTTAAAATGCTCTAATTATTTATATAGTGACTGATGAACGAAAATAATTAAACTAGTTTTCTTGAAAATAGCTATAAAAGTAATGTTACTGTTGTGGCTGGTAATTATCCTGTTGTGTGTGGGTAAGGGGTATTTCCTTTATTTTTTGTATGAATCCAGGAATGGTAGATGACCCCTCCCGGTCACACGGTCAGGTCCAAAAGAACCGGTCGGTTTGTGGGACCCTTTTTTGGAGTTTTTGCGGGCAAAAAGGAGGAAGACCGTTGAAAGCAGAGCGAAAGATCTGCGACAGTGCGTGAGCCTGGTACACAATTTTTTGCTGGTGCACAATTTTTTACTTGGATAATTTACAACAGATATCTATGTCCATCTTTGAATTTGCGGGGAGCATTCTTTTTGTTAAAAGGTTTTGAGGCTACTGGTAAATGCACTGCCTACCCACTCATGGGAATATTTCATTTGAGGCATGCATAATATTATGATTGCTTCTCTATAAACATTTTTTATTTATTCTGTTTCACGTGCCAATGTAAAAATCCTAAATTTGATTGTAATTGTATATATTAGTATTCATTAAAAGTAAAGGAAAATAGTTGTTTATTTCAGTATTCATTTTCGTATTTTTATTAATTGTTTTTATAATAATGTTAAATTATTTGGCCGTCCTACGAGTATACGTAGACTAACGGCATCATTTCTATGTCGGTTTTAACAGTTACTATGAATAAACTCCAGCTTTTAAAAACGAATAACATAGAGGTCCTCCATTTGTTTGTTTATTTATTATGTTTTTTTCAGCTTATTTTACTTTTATTTTTTGGCACTATTTCACCACTTATTAATCTTTCAATTCCTAATATTAGTTCACACTCTCCCCATATATATCTTGTTCAAATTTTCCATCGTTCATAAAATACACTTTTTTTTTTTTAAACATGACTCAAGTTCAGATACATTTTTTTTTAAATATTAATTGTAGTGGATGACACTCGGTGTTAATTTTGTATGGTTTTTTTTAAATATTAATTCATTAATTAAATTTAATTAATTAATTTTTTCAGTTTTGTATGGAAGAAAAGCATTTCTCTTATACAAGATATTTAGCAGGATATAAATTTAGGTGATGGAAAGTGTAGAGAATTTTTCCCTAAAAAAAAAGCAATATAGTACTTTCTGCAATATAGTGAAAAAAAAAAGTAGGAATTGACTTTAAAATTTTTTTTATATTACTTGTTTTTCTTTAAATAAACAAGCAATACAACAATAATTGAGAAAGGTTAAGTTGATTTTATAAAAAATGATTATCCCCTTAACTTTTTTTAAAAATCACATTTAACCATTTAAAACTTGGAACCATTCTCAACAATACAGCAAGAACAGGGCATTTTGAAAAACGTTTCTCTGTAGAGAAAAAAAAAACTCAGTCAGAACTGAAAAGTAAGAACCTCCGAGTAGCAAAACAGTCGTCCATCTCCATACTACTGAACTGAAGAAAGTAATTAAATTTTTTGATTATGAAGAGCGGAAAGCGAGTTCGAAAACCGGAAAATCCCGCTGGGCATTCCGGTTTTACCCAGCAGAGCAGTAAATTGCAAACGGATTTGGAGCATTTAAGCCCCGCATATTAGGAGAAAAGAGGATTTAAAAGCAAAGCGGTTTCTTTTTTTATTATTATTCTCATCGACTTGCACTGCAGAGTAGACTAACGTCTCATGAAAGTGAAATGAAGAAATAGAATTGTTCCTTTAAAGAGAAACGAAGACGATGTGTATTTTTAACAAGTATAAATCATTTATGCTGAGTGATGAAAATTAGTGGTAAATATTTATTATCTTGCCTAAACCAAAACAACATTACATTTTTCACATTATATATTTATCATGAATATTTGGGGGAAAGTATTTTAGTTTTTATTTTTAAATTCAAAGAGTTTAAAATAAATATAAAAGCATAAGTATAAAAGCAATATGTCAAAGCTAATATATATAAATTATTTAGATAATTATATATATGTGAAGCCCTATTTGTGACATAATGACAAAATACGCACAGTGTTTAACTAGCAAATAAAAGAACAATTCATTTCAGTCATTACTTTCAGAAATGCCTGAATATCCAAGTGTATTGCTCTCTGGCGCTCGGTGCCATAGGTTTCGGGTTCGAGTCCCAACGGTACCGTGGATGTTTGTAATGGTTCGGATTCCACTTTAAGCCGTAGGCCCCGGTCTCATATGACTGAAGAGCGTCACGGAGTCCAGTCAGACTTCTGCCTACGGGTGCTCCATTACAACAGAAGCTGCCCCTTTACCCTTCAACCATGAGTTCATACGGGTTCGTGGGCTCAGTCTAGATGATTGCCAAGTGGGATAAGAAACAGCACAGCAGTAATGAAAATCGATGGGGATTGTGACATCTGTGTTCAGTATTTTGTCGATATTCAGTTTGTTTGGTGGTAGGTTTCTATTTCCCTCCCTCATACCGAAGCAAATGCTGAGTTTTTACTGCTAAGGTCCTTCCAGAAGACATTATCCTTCCTTCAAGGAACATCGAGTGCTATTCATGGGGTAAGTGGTATAAGCGTAAGTGTGAATGCGGCGCTTACCGATGTAAAAAACTGATAAAAAGGAGATGAGTTAAGAGTCTTCCTGAAGGCAGTATTCTTCAGTGGCCATCGATTGTCAAGAGAAAATTTTAAAAGATAGCCTTATAGCCGATTATTAAAAAAGATAGCATTCCAAAATGATACCCTTATATCCTTGCGTCGAGAAGCAGTCGATTATTATTCGGGCAATGAGGGGCATATGAAACATAAATGTATATGACTTCCACAGATGTATAAAAATAAAATTTTAAAAAGGATACGAGCAAAGGCCTTCCAGAAGACAGTATTCTTGCTTCAAGGACTATCGATTACTGTTCATACTGGTGGGGTGAAACATAAATGTGAACAGGACGACCACAAATGTGCAGTGAGCCTTCAGAAGGTAGTATCTTCAAGTAGTGGCTTCAAGGACAGTCGATTATTATTCGTTAAACGGATGATATGTGTAACTTAATTTTGAAAGCAACACTAACCTATATACAAAAACAAAAACTGGTAATGGTTAAGCTAGTTCTATTTCTGCCTATTGCTTATGATATAGTCATTTGAAAAAAGAAAGAAGACTTATTTAAAGTTTTCATTGTATTTCGTATGGAATTCAAATTGAAAGTCTAAAAAGAACTCATTGGTAAAAGCAAGCTATAGCAGAAATTCTTCAACGTGATTTTTGTAAATATTGTTGCAAAACTAACGAAACGGTTTCTAAATTTTTGAAAAAAAAAAAATGCTTTATCTTTTTGTTAGATAATCGAACAATACTCGTTTTGACAAAGCATTAAATAATTTTTTGCATCATTTAAATAATGAAAATACATAAAAATACTAATTTTTCACACGTCTGTTTGTACTTAATTTTTTACTAAATATCCCAGAAAATACAACTATAATTATCAAAGGTACAACTAAAATTATCATAAAGTACAACTAATTGCTAAATGCTATGATGCTAAATTATGATGCTAAATTATGATGCTAAATTTTACCATTTAATTCAATACTTACGATAATGTTTAAGGAATAGTAAAATGGTTTACTTAATTACTTTCTTGAGACAAAATATATTCTATACAATACATGATTAAAGTTTTTAACTCATTATTAAAATATTTGTCAAAATAAATATAAATAGGAATACATATGATTTTTAACATTTTAAAAAACACTAAGTACCATTACTTATAACTTAAAATATATGAAATTCTAAAATATGTTTGATTTTTCATTTTTAAAATAAAAATTTTAATTTTTTTTTCATTTATTTTATAATTGATTTAAATAATCTCCCGGTAGTATCCGTCACTCAAATAAAGAGTCAAAATATTCGACATTTTGTTTTTAGTTCTTATGACAATTATATATTCCTGTTCAAAATATACTATGTAACAAATTGATTTGAATTTCATTAAAAATTTCTTCTGACTTGATAAAAAATATTTTTTATTTAAATATTGGAATACCAAATTTAATGTGATTTTTAGTTTAACCAGGTAGTATTTTTGCTGTTTAAAATTAAAAAATCGTTCTTAAATTCTAATATCATAATAAATTCATAATTATGAGAAAAAAAGTTAATTTAATTGATTAATTTAAAAATTAATTAAACTTTTAATTAATTAATTTTTAATAATAATAATTTTAATTTTAATTTAATTTGATACATTTTTTAATAATTAATTAATTTTTAATAATAATAATTAAATTTCAATAACTTTTTGAATAATTTATTTATTTTATTAAATTACGTCAAAAGACAATTTACAAAAATGTAAGCAACTAATTTCATTTTCTTAATTCCCTTGTTGTAATCTTTTTCCATAACATGCAGTAAAAATAACCACGAGGTATTTTCCACAAGCATCTTGCCAACAATCAATAATCTACTACTCCATCTACAGACCTCCCATAATATTAAACTCCATCATTATTTTCATCAAAATATCGTCAATATGATTTTCGTTTTTTCAAATTCAATATGATTTTTTTCGGCTGTTAGATTAGTATTTTTGCTGTTTAAAAATTAAAATCATGCTTAAATTCCTAATATCATAATAGAATTTATAATTATATGAGGAAAAAGTTTAATTGATTAATTAATTAATTTAAAAAGTAATTAAACTTTTAATGAGTTAATTTTCATAATAATAATTAAAATTTTAATTTAATACATTTTTTAATAATTAATTAATTTTTTAATCCAATAATTATTATTAACTTATTAATTATTAATAATTTGTAATAATAATAATAATTTTAATAACTTTTTAATAATTTATCTATTTATTAATTAATTACGTCAAAAGATAATTAATTTACAAAAAATGTAAGCAATTAATTTCATTTTCTTTAAACTCACTTGTTTTTAATTCTTCTTTCCATAACATGCAGTGAAAATAACCACAAGGATTTTCCACAACTTTTACAGCAATCAATAATCGACACATAAAAATCTACAGACCTCCATGATATTAAACTCCATCATTTTCATCAATATCTCATCAATATGATTTTCGTTTTTCAAATTCAATATGATTTTTCGTTAAACCAGTTAGTATTTTACTATCAAAATTAAAATCTATCTTAAATTCTTATATCATATAGAATTTATGATTATCCGAAAAAAAAGTTTAATTAATTAATTTAAAAATAATTAAACTTCTAATTCAATTAATTTTTAACAACAGAAATTTAATTTTAAATTGAATACATTTGTAATAATCAATTACTTTAAAAAATAATTTTAAATTTAATATTTTTTTTATAATTAATTAATTTTTTAAAAA
>BPLR01018167.1:0-84889 GCA_021605095.1 Caerostris extrusa | reverse complement strand
ACGTAATGCTTCCTCAAAAATCTGTTACTATAACATAAAAAATGCAATTGTGTTTTTTAAACAAAGAAATTATCTACCACATTGTGGACAGGCTTAAATATTTAAAAATGTAGCCGAAAAGAAAAAAAAATATATAGTTTTGCTTAATAAATACTTAAATTTTCATCAGCTCTAGTCTTTATATATGATTCTAATATTAACCGTCTTCAAATTACTGCAAAAACAGTTTATGCATAAGATATTTTTAATAAAAACAAAAAAAAAAAAAAAAAAAAAAAAGATTATTATATTAAAGCATATTTTATTTTATAATAACAATAATATGAATATATATCATTTATTGTTATCACTCATAACACCAACTTAATTGATTCACTTTACAATAACATAGTAAATATTGATAAAATTTTTCTTTTCCTTCAGCAGCTGAAATTAGAGACTAGGATATTCTTAAATAATTAATGTGATGATTTTGAAAATGATTGATGATTTTTTTGAAAATGATAATCCTTAAAATACATTTTCAAGTATCAATTTAAAAATATTTCATCAATCTATTATCTCATGGAGAATTTAATTGTTATAATAATTTTTATCAGCCCATGTTATAAATTCCTAAATAGCACAATTTATCAGCTATTCTAAACCATTAATGAATAGTATTACTATCATAACTTCATTTAAGAGTAATTTTTTTAAATGTTTACAATTATAATTTCACTTTTTTTGTATATAAAATACCCATGCTTAAAAAGTTTTATTGACTTTTGATAAATTTGTTCTTGCTCATATTTAATTATTACTGATTTGCAAGTCCAGATTACCATATCTTATGCTTATTATTCAAATTAAAAGTACTCTACAGCATGAAAATTCATAAAATTCTTCTACATCTTCAAACAATGGATTCATGTTCTCCAAGCTTGTTTACATTCTTTTTAATGATCAATTTTTAAGAATGCATATCTTTGAGCAATATTTCGAAAAAAGAAGACATGTAACTAACATTTGATTTCTAAATAACATTATTTGGTTCAAATTGTAATATAATAATGTTATTACCATAAATTCCTCTACTCCTTACGCTAAAATGAAACATGGAAATGTAAGGTTATGCTTCAAGAAAAAGAAGATATGTAACTAACATACAATTTAAATAGCATCAAATGGTTTTAATGCAATATAATAATGTTTGCACTAAAATTCTAAGTCCTTATACTAAAAATGAAACATTTAAAGTGAATATCTACATCGAAAACATCTGAGTTTTACATAAAATCTACAGCAGCTATGTATAAATAAAAAGCATAATACATCTGAATAATACTCACTGAATTTTTGAACAGCGACTGACAATAGTCATGGCAAATGGGTGTTCCATATCAGTCTATTTATCGTGTTAACCAATTTTGGCACTTCTTATCGCTTCGAGAAATGGAGAGAATGTGTAGCACATTGATTTTAATCATAGACTATTTTTTAAAATAGTGAAATGCTTTTAGAATTATTTTTTAAGATTTGGGAAACAGTAGTCATTGTGCTTCCAAACATAGGAGTTTAGTTTTCCAAATCCAATTTCTAAGTTGGCAATGGATGATAAATTTGTACATCATTAAGAAATTCTACATTGAGATGAAAGACTCCTGTCAGATGAACTTTCAGCTGTATGTTCCAAATTGAGGTAGCATAAATGAATTAATGTTATACTACTCGCATTGTGGATTCAGGATAAAACATGATACTTAGTTCAAAGAGATTAAATTCATACCTGGTTTAAGGAATGAATTCAAACCTAGTTTAAGGAATGAATTCAAACCTAGTTTAAGAATGAATGACTCAAAATCAAATAAAACTATTATCTTATATTTATACTAACATAGATGTGAAATAAAGTGAGTATTTCATTCATAATGCATTAAAAAAAATTTTTGTCAGAATATTCAAATTGATTAGTTGAAATATGAGACTCTAAACATATTACATAAATAAGACTGCACAAATAACAAATATAAAACTGTACATTTTCAAAATGATTTATTGATCTATTCTAATGATGATTCACATAAAATGAAATTCACAGTAATTGCATGACAAAGAAAAATCATAGTAGTTAGAAATAGTTAGTTAATCATAGTAGTAGAAAAATCATAGTCTGTGAAAAAAAAGAAAAAGATGTAACAATTGACACTGGCACAAAATCTATGATTCCAAATGAAAAACCTGTAAAAAAAAAAAAAGATTTAATTGAACATTGGATACAATTGATTAAAATTATTAAAAAATCTATATATGAGAAAATAGAATTTATATATGAGAAAACAGAAAATCTATATAAAAAGGAGAAAAACATTAATATACATTTTTTTTCAAGACTTACTAAAAAAATTAGAAATAGTTATAGTAAAAGAAAATAAATAATTAAAAAATGGTTATTTAATAATATATTAAATAAAAATTCATTCGTGAATTATCAAATAAGAATTAAAAAAATTTTATAATTTACATCCATCATCAATTAAAGTTGTATATTCACAAGTAGAATAAAAAAGTTAAACAGTATTTCATAAGAATAAATAATATATTACTTATTTAAGAAATATTTCTTTTGCTTTTTAGAATAAAAACTATTAATTAATATAAGCAATTAGAATCTAATATTGATCAAAATAAAAAAAATGGTCAAACTGCAGTTTAGGATACATTGGAATGAGACTTTTTTTCCATATACAGTAACCAGAGTTTTTCTAGACTAGAAATTGCTCCACTGATAGACTTTCAATCTCATCTTGTGTACAACGATTTGATATGGCATAAGAAGCCAGACGGTGATAAGGATTTGGTCATATACAGGATTTTCTGTCCTAATGTTATTTGGTATGGGGGGAGAATCCTGAAAGGATATAAGAGGTTCTACAAGTTCTCTTTTCACATCCTGGGGAAGTCAGTTGTATTAAACATGGTGTCACAAAAAGTTTTTCTTCATTGGGATCTAATTATGCTACTTTTATTTTTGGGTGTTTAACAATATCTTTTTTTGAGATATCTGGAAATAGTGAAGTTAATAAGTTCAGGGAAGAAAATCCAGTTTAATAGATAAGATAACAAGGATTTATTAGGCAAACTTTTTATCCATGGATAAGATCGATACATTTCTTATTGTCTGTTTCAAGAATTTTCCTCGAATCTAATTGCTTTTCTTAAAGTTCTGTACTGTTCTGACTGTTTATTCATATAGTACAAAAATATATTCAGCTTTTAACATATACCCGATGATGTAAAAGTAAGCATTGATGGTGCTACTTTACGATAAACATAACCGTAAGTCCAAGTAAAGTCAAGAGCATATGTACATATCATAAGAGCTAGCATACCGAGCAACAAAGGAACAGGTTTTATATGTATTACGATACATTACTAAGTATGTATTATTACTAAGTGTACATGTATTATCACACTTACTGTTCATAATATACATACACTTACTATATGTCATATACATATCTTTTTTAGAATACCTTACTTTATATACTTCTCATTTCTACATATGTTTGTTCATCACACTCCTTTTTTAATTTTTTTCATTGAAACATAAATATCTGTAAAAAGAGCCATTGTAGGGTTGCATTTTAATAGAGATGTAGTTTGGCACTAATTAACTATGCAAAAAAAAAAAAATCACCTAAATTCCCACTAAACAGTGATTGTATCAAAAAAATTTATTGGGAAAAACATAAGGTAAGAATTCTAATTTTAAGAAATTTAACTTTCCTATAGCTATGAAAGATATATAATTCTAATACAAAGGTCAGAACTTGAATAGTGTAACTTTTTTGTACATATTTCGACACAATTGTACATATCCAATTCATTGTTTGCACATAAGTATTAATAAGTTTAAACTGATATTCTGCTATAATATTACAATATTTTTTAAAAAAAACAAAAGTACCTTTACAAAATTTATTAACATGATTTTTACTAAAGGAAAATTTGCAAACTAAATTATAGGGTGCTGATTTGTAAATTTGCCTTAAATTAAAATTGATTAGTAATGAATAGATAAACTCTTTAGGCAAATGCAACTTATGGCCCATATTGACCAAACCATGACAGCTATTTTAGATTAATTTAATAAAGACTTAATGAATTTTGAGTACTTTTTGATATTATGTGGTACAGATTTATCTCTTCTATTTCAAAAATTTATAGTTATCCTAATAAAAATTTAAACGCTCTTTTAAATACAAAAGAACTGAAATCAAAAAGGTTCTTACATTTTGAATATTATCATTGATGTGTTTAATAACGACGACCTCTGAAGCTAGGCCTGCCACCACCTCTACCTCCTCTGCCACCTCGGCCACCACGACTACCACCTCGACCCCTTGATGGTGTGCTCATTTCCCTGTGAAGTTCAGCAACAAGGCTTTTAGCTTTATCCGGCAAACTGATGTACCGGATTTTATGTCCCTTGATATAGACGCCTTCCATATTTGCGGTATGACCGCTGGCGAACGTAGTATTTACGTCTTCCAAGCTCATGCTCAAATTATCTTGAGCTTCAACTAAAGTACCAGTGAAAATTTCACCATTATTGGTATCAACTGTAATGGTTTTATTAAGAAACTTTTTTAGAAGGGTTACCGGTACGCCAACATCATTCTTCGCCATAATGAAATGAATTATTTTACAAAGCGAATTATTTAGGAGACCAAAACGTTTTACAAACGAACGTCAGTAGATATCTCAAATCTCCAAGAATACTTTTGTTATGAACAAACGCAAGCCACCGCTGTCAGATGACGATTTGTATCGAATTCGGGACTTACAAGAACACCGGACGTTACAGAGAGAAGTTACCCAGATAGCTAGGAAAACGAGAGAAATTTCCGTAGAGGAATTAGCTCGGAAGGAGAAAGGAATGCAAGTCTGGAAATCGAAACTAATAGTGGGGAGTTTAATCAATATCTGATATTAATATTGTTATGATATTTTTTAATGTTTTGTTACACAAAGACATAGAAAATAAGTAGAAAATATTGAAAACATTTTATAATTAATTAATGTATTATATATAAGCAGAATAAGTTGAATTATATACATACATGTTGAATAAGTAGATTTGCTAACACCTTATGTATCAAATATAAAAAATTAATGTAAACAGATCATTACAGTAAGTTTTTTGGTTTTTTTTCATAAACATTCATCAACAAATTTATTGAAATTTTATATAAAACAAGATAATAAAAAATTTGTTTATTAAAATATTGTCATAAGTCTTTAATCGTCAATTGTTATTGTCATCTTTTCCTTATAAGAAATAAATAAAAAAGTTTACAATTTTTTACAATAATTATATTTAAAAAAAAAAGATTGCACAAAAGATGTCAATTATAAAAAAAAAATATGAAATTTTTTTTTTTCCCTTAAAAATTTCTATTTCATTCTTCCAATGTATTTTAAAATTTATTATGTTCAAATAATGTCTGCTAGTATGCTTGTGTTATAGGGTATATAATAGGTAATCAGGTCATACTAAACTATAAGTATTAAAAAAGGTATCTGAAGTCGAAATTTTATAATTAATTATTTTTAACAATTTTTTTTTTTTGAATTAATTGGATTCAAATACACAAAAAAAGGAGAGCATTAAAACTAAGAACTATTACGAAGCTGGATTTTTTTTTATTGCTTTGTATTAATGCTCTTTTGCCATATTTTACAAATAAAAAGCTAATGAAATTATTTATAAAGAAATATTATTATATAATGATAATTAACATCCTTAATGATTTCAACTTATTATTAAGTAAAGATTTTGGTTTTTAATTTATATGGGAATAGAAATAAAATACAAGGAAATATTGGATACTGAGTACGTTAAATAGCGTACATGGATCATCTATGGAATCACACCACCTATCATCAGACACCTATGGAACATAACACCCTAACCTATAACACACTAACACCTATGGAATTAGTTGTAAACATTTTTATAAAAAAACCCTCATCCCTTTCAATAACATTAAATATTTGAGTATAGTTATTTTAACATTTCTTCCTATGCATTTAAATATAATTCACAATGGTTGAATTAATGCTGTAAATGTTTTTAATAGTTTGATAATTCGAATATTATAATGTAAAAAAATTCATTTGCATTCTAAATGTTTTGAGATTTGTGAGACTATATGTTCCATTTAATATTTGAATAGGTTACTGTGCTCGCACAACGATAGCTCATTCAAAGATTGCATTTAGTTCACTTTTTATTATTAACTATTCGAAATACCATTTTATACTTATTTGCATACCATATATTTCTGCTCGAAGTGAAGCAGAAATACAAATTCCTGAGACATCAGAAGCAGATGGACGAAAAAGGAAATTAGATCACTCTCCGCTTTTCACTGGAAGGAGTGTTCATTTCAGTAAGCATTAATGTCTTATGAGTAGAGAATTCTTTCACAAATAAAAACGCAACTCATGTACATAAATACCAACTGTGAATAAACAAGGAGTGAATTAATAACATGGCAGGGTATAGAAGGATATCGACCAGAAAATCAGTAAAACCCGATATATATTAGTGAAACCACAAGAAATAAATTATAACTTAAGATGGTTTTATTATAGAACACATACCCGCAAGATATTATAAACCATGTCATTACTTCTCGCTAGAAGATCGGTTCCAAGTCAAAGACACATTTAGCGACATATTGAGGTGACATTGAATTACCTCCCATTTGAAGGGGAAAGATGCAGAATTGGAAAAAATGTGATAATCGTAAGGATTCAACAAAACTCCATGACTGCGCAGCAGACTTAACTGTCTTTCTTTAAGATTGAGGGTGTTAAAGACAATAACCTGATCCTAGAAACAACTAGCTACACCGTTTACTTAACACACACGATAACCATTATGAAATTCAGCAAAACTCATACCACATTATAAATCAACAAATTCGCATGCCTTCAAAGACTTATATAATTGAAAAAGGAAACACACTCATATGACATGATTCACAAGCAAATTCATAATTTTAAATATAAACAGAAGTGAATTTATTATTATTTACAAATGTTAAGCTTGAATTAAATTCATTCAATTAACATTATCAAGTAATGGCATAATTAGAATAATGCATAAAAAAAATATATTCTATACAGAATTTCCCAATATAAAACTATGTTTACTAATTAAAAATAATTTGGGGATCGTCTCTACAAATCAGTACTTGCAACAGCCAGGGAAGAGGGGCATTATTTTTTTTTCCTTCAAAATTTTTAGTTCAGTAATAAGAAGCATTAAGTCACTCACATCAGTTGATGCTTTTCAGTTGGGAAGCATGGAAGTTTTGTCCCACATCATGTCGCATGGATAGTGCAACATTCTTTTTTAAATGACGCTGCTGCCAGGGATCTCCAGCTGGTTGAAATCGAGAGTCGGGCCCCTAAGCTTTTATGACGAATGAAGTCCATCACCACTGTTCAAAGTTTCGTGGCTGCACGGGGCCAACCGCTCATGGGGCTCTAGAGTCGGGCATGAAGTCTCTTGTCTTAGACTCTGTCACTCGGAGACCGCGTCAGGCCTTCTACATCTGGGCCCTCCAGCACTTCATTACGGAGGATGGGGCAGCTCTCCCTCCCTTTATCGTCCGTTGTTTTCAGGCCGTCCTATATCTTTGCTCTCGCTCTGGGTTCCTCCTTCTCTCTCTTCTTCTGCGATGTCCATCACCTCCATTTTATAGTTCATTTTCAATGGTGGGCAGGTGGGGGGGAGTACGATTGCCGACACCTTATTAGAGTCTATATCCGTTGGGCAGACGCACCCCTGTCCAAAACAAATCCCCGTCTTGATGAACTGATTTCTTGGCCATCTGGCCCGAAGTGTTTTATGAGCCCTGCCAATTAAAAATACACCCATGTCCATAAATTAAGGATAATGAAATTCAGGCAAAGAAAGAGACAGAAGCAAAACAAATTTGACTTATTTGTAAAGTCTATTTATTAAACAAAAGGTAAAGAGCAAAAAGATGCTATATGTTTGACATAATTAATAAAAATTGCAATTTTTACCCCTGGAGCAAATTTCCAAAAAAGAACCTATTTACAAAAACAGTATAACATGGTTAGTATGATGGTTAATATGGAGTATGCTCTCCGGACGATGCAATACAAGCCTTACAACGCCTAGGCAGGCTGAGTATCAAATTATCAATCTGATCTTGGGGAATATTACACCACTCATCAAGCAATGCCTCCGAAGTTCCGGTTGACAGGTGGGAGGGGGTTGACGGACTGCAATTCGTCGGCCAAGCGTATCCCACACATGCTCTATTGGATTCAAGTCCGGTGAGTATGCTGACCAATCCATACGGGTGATATCCTCCAATTGAAGGCATTCGTCTACAATGTTTGCACGGTGAGGACGGGTGTTGTCATCCATAAACAGAAATTCAGCACCCATGGCGCCCTGAAACAAACGTACATGTTGTTCCAGAATGACATCCCGATAGATGTGGCCTGTCATCGTTACACTCTCAACATGCAGGTCAGCTCTGGAACCAAGAATAATTCCTCCCCCAAACGAGCTATCCTGCACCACCGTAACGGTGTCGTTCAATGGTGTTCTCTTGGTATTAATGGGTACTTGGCGCTCTCCATATGAAAGTCCGGCGAGAATCAGACTGAAAACTAAACCTGGACTCTTCCCGGAAAACATCAAACAAAACCACTGTTGCGGTGTCCACAATGCATGCTCTCTACTCCATGTTAATCGCAGGCGACAGTGAGTTGCGGTAAGTGGAACACATCTGACAGGCCTACGAGCATATAGACCAATGTGGCCTAAGCGTCTGTACACGGTCTGCCTTTGAAACTGTCGTACCAGTAGCTGAAGAGAGCTGACGAGACAGGTCTGATGCTGTGCTCCGTCTGTTTCTTTTGGCAGTAACTGCTAAATACTGGTCCTCATTCGGCGTTGTAACTCGGGGGCGACCTGTGCTGTAACATCTACTCACATTACCATCATCTTGGAATCGTTGCCAAAGCTTGGAGATGACACTCTGGGCGATTCCAAGTTTCTCGGATACTTCCAACTGGGTACGTTCACATTCCAGTCGTCCGATAATTCTACCACGTAAAAAATCATCCAAATGCTTCCTTTGGGCCATAACTCTGCGGTTATTGCACTGAAAGGCTTGTAAAGCGCTTGTAAACAATTTTACTTCTTTGCCACCATTCCTTATATACCCCTCTCTTACACTCTCGTCATTGTGACGAACTATCCGCGTCATCTGGTGTTTCCCTGTATTTTGCATATTCTTCTTCAAGATGTGTGTGATAATTCTACAGATGAAATTTTTATTTTAGAGTTCAATTTCTGTGTGATTCTGAATTATCCTTAATTTATGGGCATGGCGTCACAGATATCTCCTTCACCCCCAGCTGTGGTAAATGATTTGCACTCAACGGAAACGGGTCATTCCGTTGGACATATCGAATACCCATCCGGTTAGGTGCAGAGACCAACAAACAGCCCCTTTCAAGGGACGCACATAGAATATTGCATAACATTTTACACAACCATTGTATAATCATATGTTATCTTAATAAAAAAAATATTTATAAAAAGGTATTGCTTATATTGACACGACAGAATTAAAAAAAATTGTAAGCCCATTAGAATAAAAAAATTAAAATTGTAAAAATAAACATTAAAAATTAAATAATAATAAGAAAGAAGAAAATATATAATATTCGACAAGGAGAAAAGAAACAAGAGAAAGGTCGGGAGAAGCTAGCTGTGCAAGATCAAGATTCGAATGCTCAGCCTTACGTTTGCTAGAACTTATCACAAACCAAGCACTAAGAAGAATAATCTGGTGGATCTTGCCATTAATGCACTTCAGATATAAAGGTCTTAATGGAGCGATTTAAATAACATCAACAACAATTCGAGGCAATTTTCGACTTTCCGGCAAGGAAATATGGGAATTAAAAAACTTCATTGGAATATAAAGTTCTTAAATAATTTAGAGTAAATTAGAGTACGAATTAAGAACTAATTTAGAAATTAAGAATTATAAATAATTTAGAGAAGGAATTAAGAACTTTATTGGAATACTTGAAGTAAAGATTGTATGAATAAATTGCCGAATGCTAGGGAGGTCAAGAGCATGCCTGCTATCCTCCTTTCTGAAATACAAGAAGACTTTGTGATCATTCTAAAAACTTTGTTCTCAAATCTTAGAATGTCTTCCAGGTGCGAATGAGCTGCAAAGCCTCAAACTGGGCTAAATTGCGACAAAATAGAGGTCAAAAATGCGTAATTATTAAAATTATTACGAAGATTATTAATGTGAGTTCGGCAGGCTGCAATCTGCCGAGCATGATGTTCAATGACGTGTTTTCTGTCGAGAATGATTCCCAAGTACTTAGCTTGAGATAACGTAATATTGCTTTTGTAAATAAAGATATTTTGGTTAGTAATTTAAATTTTTTAAAGTAAAAAGTACTGCTTCAGCTTTTTCAATATAAAGTTCGATCTTCCACCTAATTAACCCATTTTCGTGGATTTTAATGTAATCTTGCAGAATATGCGAAACGTAATACATACTTTTTATCTTGTTAAAGATAAAATGTGTTATATGTGTGTAAATGTGTGATGTATCATTAGAATGAAAACTGATTTACAAGTTATTAGGGCGAGGAATGTCATTAATACATAAATTATAAAGGAAAGATTATTGGGGGATACCAGCCTTGATTTCTCTAAGGAAGAAGTCAATATTATTTACTGAGACTACAAATTTTCTATTGGAGAAGTACTAGTGAATATTTTATAAGAAAAGGTGAAAAATATAAGCAATGAGTTTATGAATTAGTTTTTTATTGAAACTCTTCTGAATGCTTTAACAACATCAAGGAAAATAACTGCTGTATCTAAATTATTAGCAAATCCGTCAGTGACTGTTTAAGCAATTCATGTGTAATGCCTAATTTAGAAAAAAACCACATTATTGTGTAATCATGATTTCCTTTCACTGTATTACAACTGTATTCAAAAAGTAAGATCAATTTTCAATTTCCCGGAGCTTATGGAATTTCCATTTTTTTTTTTCTTTTTGGGTTGCTGGCACTGCCCTTGACACCTGTGTGAAATTTCAAGTCAAAATATTCATTAGTGTTTGAGTTACGCTTGGCTTTGCGAGACGCTAAAACTAATTCCGGCGATTTTTGAAATGTCTGAATTAATTGAGCAAAGAACTTGCATTAAATTTTGTTTGCGGAAACGTATAGAATGTTGCAAAAAAGGCATTCGGTGATTATTCCTATTTCAAGAAAATGTTTAGAAGGGGTATTCACATCAGCTTACTTTGGTATTTAAAAATTTTTTTTTTAAGAAACGAGTGTATCACCCAGTCCGTAACTATAAGTAATATCTAGACACCTTATCCCTGATATAAAAATTCATCTTGACCAGAAGTCGCGTTGAAGAATCTTGGTTAGCATACAAGAAGGAGAATATCAGAATTAAAAATAATGAATTTTGGAAATTTATAGAATTAAAATTGCATCGACTAAATTTTATCGCATGCTATAATAAAGTTTAAAGCTGATATGAGTGCCTAATTTATACTACCGTGAAAATAAACTCTTTTGATGAACATTTTTATGAAATTTGAAGTCAAGCTACAAATAAATTGTTTTTCATTAATATGTAAAATAGTAAATAAATAAGTATAAGAAATAGATAATTAAACAATGGATATTAATTAATATAAAAAATATTAATTGCATTAAAATTATTAGTTGCAATTCCATCGAATCCTGATACGCAAGATAAGAAGTTAACACGAAGTCAAGTGGAGAAACGAGTTTTCAGTTGATTCCCTTGCCTTCTAAATGTGATTTGGACCAAAAATTTCATGCTTCTAAATTTAAAGCATTTATATATGAAGATCATTTTAGTAATTAAGATGTGGGAGTTTTCGTGTGGGGCTTTTTGTGGTTCATACTACCCAGGTACTTCAATAACTGGCATAATGTCTGTTGCAATTCCATTTAATTGTATATTTCATTTTAAATCTTTATGAAATCAATTTTAATGAAAAAATGCACGTCATTGAAAAAAAAACTCAATCAATATTTTTGACGGCAAGGAAAAAAATTATTTGAACATTAAAAATGCTTTATTATTTTTTAAAAATATGTGTTAAAGTAAATTATATTCTATGAAATACAAATAACATGAAACAGATATTGAAAATTTGGTTGAATACTTATTTAAGCATATTCAATTGTATAGTAGAATATGCTGAAATAATCTGCAAAATAAATAAATAAATAAATAAAATAAAAATAAACTATTTTTAAAAATAATAATAATTTATTTTTATCTCGTCATTAAGTAAATGTCAGATTCAGTACTGCTTTAATTGGTATTTTATTAATTATATTAATATTTATATTCTTTAATGCTAATATAACAAATTAAATTTAGTCTCCTTCCATGCTTTTCAAAGAATAATTTCATATTCAGACAATATTTCAGAAGTAATCTTCATTAAAAAATGGCCAAAAGTATTTATTCATTTTTTAAAAAAAATATCTATGTATACTGCTTTTAAATATTTTAACATAATTTTATAATTAATTAAATTTTGATATTTGAAACTTATATGTAAAATATCACAGCGAATACATAATCTAAAATTTTTACTTCTCTTAATACTGGACAGAAAGTTTTTCAGAAATAAAAATTTTTGAGAAATAAAAGGAATATAAAGTTGTTCATGTTTTCATATATATTTACTATAAATCATAATAACTTTAACATTTCTACTTGTGCTATAATATGTTCAAATTATATTAAAGACAAATTTACAAGAAATTTATGATTTATTACAAAAAAAAAGTAAATAAAACGTTATCACAAGAATTTCTAAAGAAGGATAACGTTTTTAATTATGTTTAATAGCAAATACAATCCTATTGAAGTATAGCATAGAGATTAATATTCAATAAGTAATAATATTATAACATTTCAGAATCACACAATCCCTAATTAGTGCTTTTCTGTTAACTCTTTAAGCTCAACACTATTACTTATTTTCCCTTTTCTCGCTCTCATGGCTAGGAGTTGTACTTTCGTTAACGCCACACGATTAAATTGGCAACAGATTGCCATATCTAGTCAAATAAATTTAGTTTTCAGTTTTTATTAAACAGAATAATAAAACATAAGAAAAATTTTTTTTTAAATGACGATTTATATTTCACATTTTATACAAATTCAATTATATTTTTAATATTAAAATATTTTATTATTCTTTGTTCTATGAGTTGGGAAACAAGTAAAGCATAAATATTCTAAATGTTTTTCTACTTTAACTAATTTTAAAAAACTTTTTATTGAGTAAGATAATAAATTTAAAATACTTTAATTCTTTAATGAGGCAAAATAATAAATGCTTTCTCAAAAACAATAACATCTAAGAAATAATGTCTTTTTTTTGTGATGATTATTTAACTGTAATATTCCCTGTGTTTACATTTCCTTTACTTTTCTGTTGCTGATAAAAGTTGTAATTTCTGAAGGGTGAAAAATTGCATTTCGGTGTATATTTATTTTCAATTTTGTGTAATCTTCTGGCTTTTATTAAATTGAATTAACATTTTGTGACTTAAATTTTTAAAAATGTCAGATAATTCTGAATCAGATACGACACAAAATGTGAAAAATACATCAATACGCCGAAATTTGGTTTGTTTTTTTTATCTTAATTAATGCTGTTTTAGATTCGTTATATTTTATATGTTTTTCGTGTAGTAGAGAAAGATATTTTGTACCAAATAAATTTACATATTAGGAATAAGGGTTGTTTTATCCTTCTTTTTTGTATGATAATTGCAGCTTTGATTTAGGGCATGAAACCTCTTCGGCGACAAAAATGACATTTATTTTGCGTAAAACTTAAATGCTTCTTACAATTTTAAATTAAAAGTGATATTTCTCAGTTATATTGTCATGGTTATTTTCTAATTCAGGCCAAATCGCAGTTTAAGGAACAAGGAAACTTGAGGGTTTTTTTGGATTATGTAAGATATATTGAAGTTTTAAGTACATTTTCTGTAAAAACTTTTTTTAAAGTTGGAAATTTAGTAGATTGCGCTTATTATGCAGTGTTGTATATTTATAATAATTATTATTTAAAAATCAATTTTAAGAAAAATTTAAAAAACCCAAACAAAATTTATTTACATTAAAAGTAAATGATTTTTATTAATATAAATATGCAATTTTCAAAAATTTTAAGCTATTAAACAAAAAAATATGTTCAATTTATAATAAATCCCATTATTATCTAATTAGTACCGTAAGAAATTTCAGATCAATAGCTAGAATAAATTTTGTATGAAAGTGTACCAGAATGTTAAAAGTAGCATTTTTGTGAAAAATACAAATAAATTTTGTTTTTACTCCATTTACAAAATAAATAATTTCTAAATGACTTCGTCTTATTTGCCTGTTATAAATGATTTACCATAAATTTTTTATTGATACTGCTCTTTTAGAAGGTTTTCAAACATTTCCAATGACTGGAACTTTTATTTCATCAATAACAATATATATTTAGATAAATTTGTGATAATATTATTATGGTAATCTATATCATTTATTATTTATCCCAATTCATGCAACAAAACATTATTTATAATCAGCATTTTTTGCAGTTTAACTAATTAAAGAAATACATATATCAATCACAGAAAACAACACATTTTTAAAAATACAAATAAGAATTTTTAATTCTGCTTTAAAATAAATATTTAAAAATAATCTTGGCTCATAATCAGACTAACATTAATTTTCACAGTTTCTTCTATCAATTGCAGCATTGAACAATTAATTGACATTCATCAAGCTAGGTAGGGGCATTTTATTGAAACTTTGCTAGTGTAGGGGATAAATATATTGCTGCATTACCACCTTTGCCTATACGAGGAATTTAAGAAGTCAATCTGATATTGACATTATATATTTTTTTGATGAACTGTATGTTGAATTAAGAACAAGTGCACATGCACAAGATTTGCAGAAGTCCTTTATGAATTCTTGAGTTTTCAGTATATACTAAAGAACATTTGTTGTAATGTTTACTTTTAGAATTAATTTTAATAGCTCAGAAATACTATTAAGTTCAGTCATATTTGCATCTTCATTTATATACACAATCTCTTGCTTTAATGCACTTTTCTATTTATTCAAATCATCATTTAATGTTTCATCACTTTTTTTTACTATGCTTAAAAAAGCAATTATATTTTAAAAGTGTTTTATATGTAACATATATATATATAACACAGATAAATTTAAAGAAGTTATAACATAATTACAAACTTTCAAAATGAATTACGATTCATAGCAAATGATTATAACAAGTTTAATATTAAAATAAACAAACTGTCAATGAATCAATAAATTGATTGTTTATTCATAAATTTATGCTTATCTTTTCAGGAGCGGTCAAGTATAACTTCTAAAAATAGTCATTAATTCTTCATTTCATCAACTGGAGTTAACTGCTATTTCTCATCAACATTGTTACATTATTATTTACTCAAGCCTAATTGACAGAATCATCAAAATATTCACTTTTCGCTCATAAAATGTTTTAGAAATCGTGGTTTACATTTAAAATAAACAAATCCAATATTCATATAATTTAAATAAATGTTATTTATATTATATGAATATTGGATTTATTATAGATCTAGTCTATTTTTATTTATATTTTCCTACATTTTTAAATTTTAATCCATTTAAAAATTCAGATATTGAAATTGGGTTTGTTTATCGACAGGTCAATACTGCTGTAAATTTTTTATTAAATGAAGAAGTGAAATCTAGATCAGAAAGCAGTAAAATTGCTTTTATGAAAAGAAAAGGTAAATCCAATAAAGCATAGCTATTATTTTATTTATACTAATCAGTATTCTCTTTTTTCAAACTTATCTTAAATCTAAAAAGTGTAATTGAAGGATTTCCTTAAAGAAAAAAAAAAAAAAAAAACCCTATTATTATTCATCTTTAATTGTTATTGTTAGTTTGTTTTCTGAAAATGTTATTTTTATTAAAAACTTTAGTAGTTCTCTATTTTAATTCCTGGACAATTTTTTTTTTTATAATATTGAATTAAGGATTAAATGTTCTAGGTATAATTTAACATTACTGATTAGATTTTTAATGAACAAAAAATTAAATCTCCTTGCACAAGCAGTAATTTTTATAAATATAGTAAATTGATAAAAAAAAATAAATTATAAGTTGCAAAGTTAATTTTTTTAATCAAATTTTTTGTCTTAGATTATATTTATTAGCTAAAAGTGCTGTGTAAATATGAAATTTTATTTATTTTATATCTTCTAAATTGCAGAAAATTTGCCTTTTTTTTTCATCGTTTATTTAATGTTTTTCATTTATTTTGTATTTCCATTTTTGAAAAAGCTGTTATCTTCTAAATTTAGAACGAGCAATTTCACTCATTTTATAAAAGCTTTTATTTAATATTTACAAATTATTAACAAACAATTGACCATTTTCTAAGGCTTATTAATTCATAAAAATATACCTAGTTTGTGATGTGTATTGAATAATATTTATTAATTCAATTATTATTACAATGTAAATTCTTAAAATCATTCATTTCTTACTGCAAAATTTTCTATATTTTCAACAAATGCAGCAATTACATTTTAAATACATTTACAAAATGCATCTAATAGACTTTTATTATCAAGTATTTTATTCAAATAAAAATAATGTTTAAAATTGTGCAAAATAAGAAGTGAAGTATTTTTGCAACTATAAATTTAAAATAAATAGCAAATTTTTAGTTTGGATATTTGTTTTTAAAGAGATGAAAAATATTATTTATTAATATTTTATAATTTTAGTGCACACTATTTAGGTTAGTATAATGATTTATATTTGTGAAAATCTGTGTAGAATGATAAATTTATGTAGAATACTTATAAATTCTGATGTTATGAAATTTTAGCAAATTAAAATAAAAGAAAAAAGTTAAATTAATTGAGGAAAGAAAGGCTCATATTCTAACTGTCATGTAGTTTTAAAATGTACATATTGTAAAACTTTTTCCCCCCTTCTATTTTTTTTATTATTTCCTTCTATTTAATTTTTTTTTTTTAATTTTTTTTTATTGAGCTGAGTTCTAAAGCTTACTTACACTGTAAAATTCAAAAAAATAAAATTTCTCATTACCTAATTTATATGAACTTATATTATTTATAATCTGTTTAATGTTTTTAGAAATTTTTTTATGTTTCAACTGAACTATATTTTAACTGAAAAATTGTAATTTCATTGTTTTCTTTTAATAGGTTTGAATGATTCCGAAATCGCAAAAGCTTTTGAAATGGCTAAGTCTGACTCTAGATATTATTCTGTACAAAGTCAAAATAATCAATTATCTAATACATATCCCTTACCTCCCTATCAAAGACCATATTCAATTTGGTTTCAGTTAAGAAGATTTAGCTCATCATTTATTATTCTAGCTGCAGCTTTTTATGGATTGCATCAATTTTACAAAGTGAGAACTTAGCATTGTTTTCTTTAAAATTATTTCCTATTTTCTTATGAAATACCAGGAAGCTATTAAAGTTCTTTCTTCTTACTTTTATTAAATCATGAAAATAATCAACTAAAATTATACTACATATAATTAAAAATTTCTTCATTTTATTTATTTATTTGTACTATAGATTTCATTTTTTACTATTTTCTTTATTGTATTTTTAGTACATGATCAATACTAAATATTATTAAAATTAATTTTCATTTTATATTTTCACAATTTTTTTTTCATAAAAACACACTCATGTGCAAATTTAAAATAATATACATTTGTATATAATAACACCCATTTTGTTCTTTCCGGCCTACAATTAACAGATTCATTTATTACACTAATCCTTTTTACCTTGTGTTTTCACATATTCTAATAACAACCACTTCTGACCTTGTATTCTCGCATATTTGTGTAATTAATTATTGCTAATATTTCTGTGTATAAACTCTTCATTTTCCATATTTTGCAATATACTGATCAAAGCACATTTTAATCATTTGTTTTTTATTTAATTCATTCTGGCTGTCAGATGGTGTATAACAACTTCAACTTTTTGAAGTTTTCCAGCATATTGTTCTTCTCTTTGTCTTTACCTCCTTATTGGACGCCAATTCTTTAAATTTCTTTAAATCTCCATGTTAATAAAAGGAAGTAAAAATATATATATATACGAGATTTTATTTATGTGCAAAATCCAATTCGTTGTAGGCTACAATTTGCAGCATCTTCTGGGATTGCTTTTATTTTTATATATGTCGATTTCTTTCCTGATGCATACGGCAAACTCATCTATGCCAAAGCTCTATTTTTATAGGGTGGGACTGTGGTGTCTAGGTGTTAATCTGAAAGCAAAACAAAGAAAAGGTGTGTTTTTTTTAAGCCGACAGCCATTTAATTAAGCACAATAATACCTATAATTATGTGAAATAATTAATTATTCTGGGATAGATAAACATCATCCACATTCTCTCGCTGCATACCGCAACTATCCCATCGGCTGCCAGTCTCCTCTCTCTCTCTCATCTATGGGGTTTTGTTCCCCTCCTTCTGTGGTCAAAGTTCAAAACTTCCTAGATGGTAAACAGTCCCTGTCAAAGACACATAACCCATAATATATCACCGCTTGCTGATTAGCAGACAAACAAATCCTACATGTATATATATATAAATTTATAAGTTGTATTTCTGTACTCTTATGTATGAGATTAATAAATTTATTTAAAGTTACATATTTATAACTGTATAATACATGTTTAGTATTGCAATTCTTTCTTAAAAATTACTTTATTTGAACATCAAATTTTTAAAATTATTAAAAATTTGATGTTCAAATAAAGTAAATTTAATTATTTATCTTAAATATTTTTTTATGTGTTAAAAATAATTATTTTAAAATTAATTGATAAAAAGTTTTATTTCTAAATTTGAAAGTAGTATCAAGATTTGCATTATGGTATCATTTGTTGAAAATTTACTTTTAATACTGCTATAATATGCTTAAAGCACATTAATTAATGAAAACATCTATATTTTACCTACCAGCAAGAAACAGTTTTGTTAATCAAAGCAAATCAATTCATTTAAAATAGTTGAAATATTGAAATAAATATTTGCATCTTAAAATACAGACTGCATCACATGATAAATGCAAAATATATATATTTTTTTAATATAATTTTCTTTTATGAATTGAAAAATATTATTCAAGATTTATTCTTAATAGTTAATTATAATTTCTGCAGATTTTTTTTTTTTTTTTTTTTTACTATTCATGCTAACATATTTTATTGATTAATGACTAACACAAACCTGAATTATTAATCAAATATGATTCAGCTCAGTATATATATATTCATTTGCTATCATTTATCAAAGAATTTATATATTTCTAGTTTTGTTAATCTTTTAATTTCATTACAAAACAAACTATTTTTCTATTATTTCTTCACTGGTTTTGTGTAATATATTTTCATATAAATAGTAAATATTATATAGATATCTCAATTCTACTTAAATAGTTGTATGGTCTTTGGATGTTGAAACTTTTTATGCATTATAAAAAAGAAAAGAATATCAATAAACTGTTACAAAAACATAAGCTATCTTAAAGCATATTGACTATTTGTAATTTAAGTTGTAATCATATCAAGACAAAAAATATCATCAGAATGTGCATTAAATGAAGATTAAATTGTAAATTGTATTTGTATCACTTTTATATTTATTGTATATATAATTGCAGTTATTTATTGAACCTTGGCTATTTGGTACAAAGACTGAGAAAGAGGAAATTATTATCTTAAAAGGACAATTAATGGAACTAACTAATTCTATCTCTCAGTTGAAGGATGCTGTTGTTACTTTAGAAAGCTCTGTCAGATCCCAAGTGCAACAAGTTGAAAGAATTTTTTTAGCTGAGGTAATTTTTTTAACATGTTGATTTATATATTGATTTTAAATTGTTTTCTTCCTTTCTATAAATTATGCAATTTTTCTTTAAAATTTAATTTTGAATAAAATAAATTTCTGTTCTAATTCACATTTCTTTATATTTTTAAATTACATATTATATATAGTACTTATTAAGATTCCAATTTATAGATTTATATATAAATAAAAATTAGATTGCTTATTTCATAATCTTTAAATATGTTCTTGTAGTAATTGTTTGTTTCCTTCAAAATTAAATTTGTATTGCTTAATTAAAATTTTAAATATTTATATGAAACTTATGATAATGATTATTAGTCTACTTTTCATTCTTTATTTGTTTATGAAGCAATATTGTTTTATTTAACATAGAATACTGCTTATATGCCAGTTCCAATTGCAATTGCTGAATTAAAATCTGATGTAGCATCTGTAAAATCTCTTCTGATAAATAGGTGAGTTATTAAAAAAAGTTTTTTTTTAATTTCACAATGTGTATATATATAAGGTAATTAATCAAAAGTTAACAATAAATTAGATTACTTTTCATTTACATTACAGGGATCTTATTTATATAACCTTTTTTTCATTGTAAAAGAATATTGAATGCTATATATTTAAAATAAATCCTTATAATGAACCTATTAGTATCTCGATTCAGGTGGAAAATAGATAGTTTATAAAATATGTGTAAAAATTTTTATGACTTTTTAGTAATAAATTTTCTTTTATAAAAACTTACTTGCTTTTTTTTATTATGTTTAAGACATCAATTTCCTGCTTTGCCTAAAGTATCTTCACCTTCTATACCACATTGGCAACGTGAAAGTTCGAAAAAAGAATTGAAAGAAAAAGCAGAGAATAGTGAAGAAGATGAATTTGTAACTGTAGAAAATGAAGCAAAAAATATGAAGAAAATGGAAGATCTAAATGTTGAACAAAATTCCGAATTAGCAATTGAAAATAAAGATGAAAATTTGATTGTCCTAACCAGTGATACTGAATCAGACAGTGCACATGTGGATATCTCAAAAAGCGCTACTACAGTTAATGGAGCAGGTTCTAATATTAATGAAAAATAAGCAATATGAACCTATGAAAATTTCAAAAAGTCTTAACGTAAGTTTTTTTTTTATATATATATACATACATATTCATTTCAGAAATATTGTCTATTGATTAATCTCACACAAGAATTTCATGTTGGATCATTGAAAACCGAAGTACAGTTTTTGGAGTACAAATTTCGTTAATGAAGTGTTTAAAAATTAACAAATATGTCTAAATCATAATTAAAATAAGTATGGGAAGTTAAAAAATCGTATGAATTCATTTTCTGTTAAGATACAAATTAAAAAGTATATTCACGATAATGATTGCTATACCTTATAGTGTATCAAATTCTTGTTCTTAATAGAAGAAACATTTATATTGATATATCTTTTGTTTAAATGTATTTGCTAATATTTTTTTATCATGGCCTTTTCATTTTATATTTTTAAAATGAGCAAATACATTAGAAATGCTTATTATTTTTTTAAAATTCCTTCTATTAGCTCACTCTCTCGCTATATATATCTTGTTCAAATTTTTAATCGTTAATAAAATACTTTTTTATTCATCCACTCAAGTTCAAATACATTTTTTTTTTTTTTTTAACTTGTAGTGGATGACACTGATGTTAATACAGTTTTTCAAATATTAATTCAGTAATTAAATTTAATTCATTAATTTAATTTTTTAGATTTAAGTAGCATATATCTACCAATAGATGGCACCAGATAAACTTAAAAAAATAAAAGGAAAATTATTTATAAACGACTTTCTGCAATATAGTAAAAAAAAAAAAGAAGGAATTGACTTAAAAAATTTTTTCTTACATTACTTCTTTAAATTCATGTTTCTATTATCTTATTTTTTTTTTCTTCAAATTGATATAGGTTTTAAGCAGAAAAATAATTTGTAATTGATTTTTGTTTCTTAATTCTGTGAAATTAAAAATTGCTATGTTAGTGTTGATTTTAAAATGTATTTTTTCATGCTATATATTCGGAAATTGCTTTTCACTAATAAAGAGAACACTAAAACATGCAAGGGCAAATTTCATCCCCTTTATTCCATTGTTCTATTTAGAGAACAGGTCAAATGAATTAAATACAAATTTTTCAAATTAGGTTATATTTCATTTATCTAGCTTTAATAAACCTAAGAAAATGATTCTGCTCCAAATTTGAGCAAAGTAAATGAATTCAGATAAAACTAGTTAAACAAATAAAATTCACAAAAAACTAAAATTTTTAATTTACAAGTAATCATTTGCTAAATATTTGAACAATTGTACATTTTTTTTTATTGCAATAGAATTTAATTAAAACAGATAAAAAAGATATCACTATGCTTTGGAAACAAAATAGTTACCTTTTAAATTTTATTTATGGTGCTTTCACTAACTTAGAATAAAATATATTGTTGCAAAAATTCCATTTTTCTTCTATTTAATAGCTATCTTAAAAATTATTTTTCAGCCTTCAAAAAATGTTGAATTCTTTTTTAGAGTACCAAATAAAAAAAAAAAAAAAATTTCTAGTTTATATGTATATTATCAGTAAAGATTATTTTATATTATTGTCATTTTGTAACAAATTAAATTAAATTTGTTTAAATTTTTAAAACATTATATATTTCTGTTTATTTTCCAGAAATCTTGCGAATCTATTCACCACTATATTTGCCACACAAAGTATTATATTTGTATTTCAAGATATAAAAGACTTTTTTTTATTTTTTTGTAACTAACATCATATTATACTAATATAGTTTTTCGTTTATTATTTATTGACGCATTTAATCATATATTTTATATACTGGGTGTCCATAAAATTTTTCCTATTTGGAGGCATCTGTAGCTAAAACTAATCTAAGGAATGAGAACAAACTTCATAGACAGTGAAAAGTATAGAGAGATTAATACCACAAAAAAATTTTAATTCTAAATTCTACAAAAAAGTTGTTACTGATGGAAGGGATTTTGGTATTGCTGTAAACTAAAATGAATCAATTCTATTGAATGCTTGGAAAATGGACTGCAAATTTTCATTAAAGTTTGGTAATATAAAATGTGGATGAAGAATTGAATAGCAAGCAGTATGATACTCCAGAAAATGATCTTTTATTATGAATATTTGGATCCCTTGAATCATGTGCAACATATTCAATGTACTGACCTTCCATATGTATAAGATATTGCATCCTACTCAACTGTTGCATATAAACTGTTTATAACAACCCATCTAATGTTCCCTTTCAAGAGTGATATTTGTAATGCCACCAACATGTACAATGGATTTAAGGCATCCCCATAACCAAAAGTTGCATTAGATGATGTTCGGAAAATGAGACAAAAAAAAATCTACCTTTGTTGAAAATTTTTTGTAGGTACGTCCTAGCAGCAGAAAAATCTCTCCTATAAGCATCTTTTGACTTTTTGTTAATTTACATCCCCATACCTTCTATAATTTATTTGAAATTTTGTTTCATTCTGCTCTTTATTTTAGCTGTAGATGCCTCCAAACAGGGAAAGTTGTTTTATGATCACCTTTGTATAAACTGTGATAATAGATAAAAATAATTTTATGTATATAAAGCTTCAGTGTGCAATGATGAAGAAAATTAACTTACTTCTAGATGAATTTGATTTCTGCTTATTTTCTGGTATATAAATATTGCCTCATTATTACAAATGCGTATATTCTATTTAATTTTTCTTCAAAAATTTAATGAATTCAAATAATGTGGGTTTAGAATATATATAAAACAAGGGAATAAAATATCTTGTATAAATATTCTTAATGTATGTTTAAAAAAATTGTTCTATAAAAATTCATTGTATATATATAACTGCTAGCTGTATACAACATAAGACTGTTAGCTGTGTTTTTTAATTGAATATTTTATAGTAATTCTTATATTAAAGTGCATATGAAAACCATAAACTTTATGTAATTTTGTTCAATTTTTAAAAAAAATTTATAATACTCTTCTTGATTTCTAATTTTAACATGATGTTCAAAGTAATTATATTTGTATTTAAAGAAATGTGGATGTATTTTTATAATTAAAACTATTTATTGTGTTCTATTTTGGTTTAATTGATTTCGATTCATCTTTTTTTAATTTAATAAACAGAGATTTTTATTTATAATATTAAATAAAAATGATTTAATGTTTATATTTTCAGAATTACATATGTTTGCAATGTGGAATGTATATATTTTTAACTAATATTTAATTATTAATTGCTGCTTATTATGCCAATCTTAAGACAAATATTTAAGCATGTCATGTGATATACTTTACTGATTAAGTTTAAAATGGATAGCGGTCAAAAAAAAGCGGCATAAGGAAGAAAATGTGATTTAAGAGGAATTTTAATTGAAATAAAAATTTTAATTTTTAATAATTAAAATTTTAAATTACACAATATTAAAAAAAAACTAGATTAAAAACATTATACACTACATTTTTTTCTTTTAAGGCAGCTTTATGCTACATATATTCCTTGCACCCCTAATAAGTAATGGTTTGTACATTTCTGCTATTGCGACTTGATGGCCAATTGGCTACCGCTTTTTGACCTTTGGTACCACAGGTTCCAGGTTCGAATCCTAGCGATGGCATGGATGTTTGCTGGTGGTTCGGAATCCACTTTAAGCTGTAGGTCCCTGTCTGTTTAGTCCTCATGTGCACAAGATGACTGCAGAGTGACAAAACCTAACCATTTCTGTTGTTAAATAGGATGTAAATAATCATTCCATTCAGATTATATTTGCATGTGATGTAAAACTTATATGAATAGTTAAAATGTTTTAGTTTGTTTAGTACTAATTTTAATTTTAAAAAAATTTTTAACTCAATTATGTTGATAATTAGTTTTATTTTTTTAATAAAAAAAAAAAAAAAAAGAGCTATAGTTTTTCATCATGTTTTTCTTAAATGTGCTTTTATATGTTATTCCTTAACATTAAGTTTAATTTTATTTTCTTAATTTAACTATAAGAATACTTACACAATGGAGCGATAGCTTTTTAATTTTATTATAAATTTTTATTTTAATAATTTATCAAAATCTAAAATAACAGTTCTATTTTCCCAAAATGTAAAATGCCATTAAAAATTTGACTTAAATCATAAATTAAAAAAATTTATTTATTACAATAAGATATCACATAAAAAGCAGTTATTTTCCATTTTTCTTTATTGTAAGTTATTTAGCTGAATTCTGGAAGGAATCTTAATTTTTCTTAATTTCTGTCAATTGTTTTCTTTTGCTCTGATTGGTATTTATGTAAGAAATACTAAAGCAAAATATGCTGTAAAAATTTTTATAAAATAATTGATTTAAATTCAAAATTATTCATTTTACAGGTTAAAACAAAATTATATATTTTTAAATCATTATTATAATTCTTATTTTCTTTTTTATCCCTACTTAAAAATTTATACCTGAATGAATCATAATAACATATTACTGAGTGATAATGTCTCTAAAACTTAGGAGCGAAATATTGAATGTAAGTTCTCTCATTTAATATTAAAATAGAGTTTTTTTTTTTTTTTTTTTTTCATTTTGTCATTGTTTGATGGCATTAATTTTCCTGTTCATAGATAAAATGAAATAAATACTTAATACTTAATTGAATTTATATGTCTCTTCTTCAAAAATAACTTACAACTGTACATTTTAAAAATATGTAAAATTCTTAAAGATGAAATTGTTTCTCTTTAATTTTTCTCTGCATTAATGAACTATTCCCTTGCATCTTTTCATAGAAAAGTATTTTATTGTGGCAAAAGACAGTAAAATCTCCAAAAGCCTCATTTGTTACATTTTGGATTTATTAATTTTGTTGAAGCTCATTATTAAAACATTGATTAAAGTATTGATTGATGCTTGATCAATGAATTTTAATTATTCTTGAACTGAAAATATCCATCCTAGATGTTTTATATCTCTTGATCTAAATGAAATGAAATCAGAAAAACTTAACATTTGTGTGTGTTAAAATTAATTGAAAATGAATTTCTTTGGAAAATAAGCAAGCAAGGAAGTAAACATCGGAAAGACTAATGGTTGGGATTTTTTTAAATGTTAATGCTATTGATAAAAATGTGGAAGATATGCAAGGAGAATTCAGAAAGTCAAGAAGATGTAATAAATCTTTCAACTTTTGTGTGATTAATAGAAATTTATTCTATATCAGTTATCCTGAAATATTTACAATTCAAATATTCATCTAAATCAATGTCTTTTTGCATGTTAATAAATATATTTTTTCATTACACATCTTTTATACACTTATATGTTATTTAAATATTTGAGTATAAAAAGTAATTTATTATTGCAATGAGTTGAGTGATAATATCAGATAAGTCCAGAAAAGAGTGGAAATAAGCCTAAAATAGTACTACCATTGTACCACGAAACCGTCTCTATGGTGTATTGATAATTGCTTTGTCTTTTAAATCAATCAGCACTCTAAAAATAATTAAATTTTATCAATTAAATTATTTCTGTATATAGTTTTGATAAATAAATAAATTTTCCTGGCCTCAAAAATTAAGATACAATCTGTTTTTCATGCGTAATTTGCAAGCAAATTAACATCAAAACATGATATTTGGAAAAGTTAAACATTAAACATTAATTAAGTTATTTATTTAATTTTAACATAAAGCAGGATTTACAAATAAATAATTAAAATTTTTACTCAGATCTATGTGTATAAATTATTTTTTGAGATACAAAAAACAAAAAATAGTCTGTTTAAAAAATAAGCCTATTTCGAAGAAAATATTTTGTGAAATTATTTCCAGCCCATTAAAAAAAAAAAAAATGCTCTTTGATGAGGCATGAGGCAGATGGTCCTTTCGCATGTTCATTTAAAGACCGTCAGTACTAATATGCCGCAGACGTTTGTTGTGCCGTAAGTGTAGCACAGGTATCGACCATTTTTATGCAGGATGGTGCTTCCTCACATGTCCATAGGTCCGTGGAGGCACTTTTGCTCCAATATTTCGCGGTTGAACATGTTATTAGTAGCTCCTTTATTGATCCATAACCATCATATTCGCCGGATTTAACTCCGAGCGATTTTATGGTTTATATAGCGTCTTAAAATAATCTGGTTTATCATATGTTGCGACGTTGGATGACTTGAGAACTCCATTATGCTTCGTGTGCTTATCAGTAGATTTTCGTTGCTTGTGTGAAATGAAAAAACGAAAATTTCATTGAGAATTTGACGTTTTTAAAACAGAAACGTATCCAAAAAGTTCGGACTGATCGCACACAAACTTGTTATACAGAGAATATATTTATATATGATATTAAGTTTCTGCATAGTCTCCACCAAATTCAATATAATGAGTGTACATATCTGTAAACGCCTTCTGGAATATTAACTCTATTGAGTTCCCATGTCACAGCCTCTACAATTTTCTCTTTTGCAGGCAAAGGCTGGCCTCTTGTAAATAATTGATTGCCGTGGCCAAACAGGATCCAACTTTTTGCCAAACATTATTACCAGAGTTGAGACTTGGTGTCTCGAGTACGATCGGAAGACAAAATGCCACGCTGCAGAGTGGACAAGTCCGAAATGTAGTCGGCCGATGAAAATTTTCGCTTTGAAATCAAAAACGAAGCTGGTGTTGTCAATAAAAGAGGCAACACTCATCGTGAATTTCGTTGTCATGTATTCACTGACTGGAGTATTCTACAAATTTGTTTTATATCAACTTTTAAATCAATGCGGCTTTTGGATTTACGAGTACGATTTGTTGGACAGTGAAAATTGTTACCTGCATATCTGCCTACATCCTTGAACAGCAATTTTTGTGAGAAGACAGATTGCGTGCGCTAACTACCCCCTATAATCACTCAGATATGTTTCCCCCTAGGTTATTTTTCCCCAAGTTGAAATTGAAGATGAAGGAGCATCAGTATAAGTGAGATTGAAGCGGCTGTGATATCGCAATTCAATGATGTTAGAATGGAGGCGCTTGCGGACATTTTCCACGCGATGTATTAAAATTTATGCAAAAAGCTTAATATCAAATGTATGCATTTACATAGTTTGTGTGATCAGTTCTGGAATTTTTGAATAACTGCAAATAGTAACACGTAGAAATAACTGTAGTCTTTAACAATCACTACTAATTACTCCTTTTTTTTCAAAACAGCCTATTTTGGGTTAGTTGCATTGCCTTTTAATTTTTCCCAATAAGATGTATTAGTGATAACAGCGTGTTGTTATTAAGTTCGCATAAGTTTTTTAGCCAAATTGCTGAAATTTACAGCTAACTCATCGTAATAATGGGTGAAAAACAATTCAAGTTGCGAAATTGTTTGACAGTATTAACAGATGAAATATGATATGAATAATCGTATTCTATAACCATTATTTCTTAACCATTTCGATATTGATTAACCTTTGAATACTATTGTGAGAAATCGAAGCCCCTTATTCCCATTGAAATAAATTAACAAGATTAATTAATTATTTATTTTAATTTATTATTTTATAGGACAGAAACTCAAAATGAGAATTGAGAAAAGACTTTATAGAAACTTAATTAATTAGGATAATAAAAGCCACATTAGTATTCGCTATTGTTAAATTTTCATGTGATAGTTAGCCAAACAAAGAAAATCAAAAACGGAAGAGAAAATTAAAAAGGAAGTTATTCAATATCCGAAGTGCCGGTAAGCTGTAATGCCAGAAATGAAAATCATTATAAAAACTGCAGAGACATAAAATATATGTATATATATATGAAAAAAAATATAAAAGAAAAGCAGTATAAGAAACAAGTTGTTTAGGAAATCAGAAGAAAAATAAAATCTGTTACAATATGCAGATCATGCCTTGATCAAGGAACACTCACATTGCAAATGTTATTTCTGCTCGCTAGATACGGAATTCAAGTCAAAACAATTCTAGCAACGTATCCATTAGCTTACAGAACCAAAATCCTTCCGCTTAGAGGCGATAAGGAGTAGAGTTAATCAATCTAAAAGTAAATAAATTCATAAGGTAAAATATAAACAGTGGTAATATGATTCTGAGAGCAGCGACAAAATCTGAAGAATTCCCAAAAAATTATATATATATACACTGAAGTGACAAAAGTCATGGGATAGCAATATGCAAATTTTCAGATGGCAGTAGCATCGCGTAGAACAGGTATAAATGCGCAGTGCTTTCGCAGAGCTTTCATTTCTGTTCAAGTTATTCATGTGAAGAGGTTTTGACGTGATGATGATCGCACGACGGGAATTAACAGACTTTGAACGTGGAATGTTAGTTGGAGCTAGACGCATGGGTCACGCCATTTCGGAAATCGTTAGGGAATTCAACATTCCCAGATCCACTGTGTCAAGAGTGTGCCGAGAGTATGAAATTTCAGGCATAACATCCCACCATGGACAGCGCAGTGGTCGACCGCCTGCACTTAACGACGGAGACCGGCGACGTCTGCAAAGAGTCGTAAATTCTAACAGACAAGCAACACTGCGTCAAATAACCGCAGAAATCAATGTGGACGTACAAGGGACTTGTCTGTTAGAACTGTGCGGAGAAATTTGGCTTTCTTGGGCTATTCCAGCAGAAGACCGACTCGAGTGCCTTTACTGACAGAACGACATCGCTTGCAGCGACTCTCGTGGGCACGTGAGCATATCGGTTGGTCCCTAGATGAATGGAAAACCGTCGCCTGGTCCGATGAGTCACGATTTCAGTTGGTAAGAGCTGATGGTAGGGTTCGAGTGTGGCGCAGACCCCACGAAGCCATGGACCCAAACTGTCAGCAAGGCACTGTTCAAGCTGGTGGTGGCTCCGTAATGGTGTGGGCTGTTTTTTCATGGCATGGACTTGGTCCTCTGGTGCGACTGGACCGAACATTGACTGGAAATGCTTATGTTCAGCTACTTGGAGATCACTTGCAGCCATTCATGGACTTCATGTACCCAAACAACGATGGGATTTTTATGGATGACAATGCGCCATGTCACCGGGCCACAACTGTTCGCGATTGGTTTGAAGAACATTCTGGATAATTCCAACGAATGATCTGGCCACCTAGATCGCCCGACATGAATCCCATCGAGCATTTATGGGACATCATCGAGAGGTCTGTTCGCGCCCAAAATCCTGCACCATCAACGCTTTCACAATTATGGACGTCTATCGAGACAGCATGGCTCAATATTCCTGCAGAAGACTTCCAACGACTTGTTGAGTCCATGCCACGTCGAGTTGCTGCACTTCGCCGGGCGAAAGGAGCCGCAACATGATATTAAGAGGTATCCCATGACTTTTGTCACTTCAGTGTATTATCTTTTATATAGCTATTTTATCTATATCTATCTCCGTATATAGATAGAGGTAATGAAATTTTGAGATCAACCACAAAGGTCGTATTATATATATAATACGACTTTTGTCGTTGTTCTCAAAATTTCATTACCTCTATCTTTGCATTCACTTTTAAGAATCCTTTGAGTTTCAACCCCTATTACCCCCATTTTGTATAGAGGCCTTTATATCTTTTACTGCGATAAAGAAATGAGTCATCTCTTTGGGCTTGTTAGCTGAAGCAGTTATGATGAGTCACTCCGACTTGCACCTTTTGTACTCAGTTTCTTTCACTTTTTCAATGTGAAAGGACGTTGTGAAATTCTTTAAAGCATATAGTAGTATGAATTTGCAGTTGGTAAAGAACCGAGGATTGAATTTTACGGAGACGGTTTACTGAATTTGATAATCAACTGACTTTTTCTTTTTACTCTGAAGGTAATGAATGAAATTTTATAAACAGTTTTTGCACTATTTATGTTATTGTTTTTGAAATATTTTTTTTAAACTCTATGGTGAATGCATTAAAAATAGATTTCGTTTGTCAAACATGTATAGCATGGTAATTTTTCTACAATAATTTTAAAAAAGTTTAAACTTAATGAAATTGTTGAAATGCATTATTAAACGATGGCATAATTATAAATTATGACATTCTATTATATTACTGTATTTTACATATATTATATATATATTACATAAACAATCGTTTGATATTTCGTGGAATATTTAGTCCGTGAGATTGTAGATTAATAGAAAGTATTAGAAACCTTTCTTGAATCTTAAGTAGTCTTTTCAAGATTTCATTGTAAAACAATTAAATAATAATAATAATAATATTTTAAAATTGCAAATTATTGGAAGTATATACTTTTTTAAAAAGTTTTAAATTGTTGTGTAATTTATAAAATACCATTTGTTTAATATAACCAGTGTTACATTAATTACATTTGAAAATATGCAATGCGCTCATTCAGAAAAGATTATCAAACGTTTACATTCCAATTGATAGCAGTAATTCATGATGTACATTTTTTTTTACTAATTGTAATTTTTTTTAGAATCTTTAAAATTTACTTCAAATTTTTACTTAAACCTTTAAATTTACTGATTAAATTGATTAAATTTTTGTGTCATGAATAAATAAAAAAAAATGAAAAATTTCTTTTAAGGCATTAAATTCTTTAAAAATCGATTTCTTTAACGATTGTTGTTCTTATCATTTTCATTTGTTTTTTAATATTGACAATGAAGTTAATTTAAGGATAATATTCCATATGTTTAAAAAGGCTGTGTAACATGAAATAAAGGGTTAAGTTTTAAAAATATTAAAAAATATATTCTTTATTTTACATTAACCCTTTCACATCCGACTTTATTGTTGTGAGTAAAAAAATTAAATACCATGTTAAAACATCATAATATGATTCTAATAAACATGTTAAAATAAAAAATTAGGAATTTTTTTTTTTTTTTAAGAAAATAGATATATATGATAGATAAACGAGGTTATACAAGTCAAATATTCAGCGCGTGAACTTCGATTATAGTTTTGTTTCAAATATCAATTTCTTTAAGTAAAATAGTTAGATAAAGAAGTTATATCACTAAATAAGTTTCAAAAAGACATTATTTTAGTAATTTAATTTCTTAAAAAATAATTGGTCTTACTTTTGAGCACAGTAGTATTATATTAAGATCTATCTTCAGATACTTAGATCTGATTTTGTTCCAAATTTCCATCTGTTGTTTCATTAGTAAACTCTTAAATCTTTTCTTTCAAATGGTTTTTGTCTCCAATTAATATCTTTGTTGGTTGTAAGAAGAAATGATGCAACAGAAACTTCATATTTTCAGATGAAACATCAGTGCCTATATACTTATAAGTCAGTTTTCAATAATAACAATTTTGTATAACGTAAGGCATAAACTAATTACTGGAAAAAATTTCCAAGAATGTTAACAAAATTTATGTTTTTTAACAGATTGATTATCACTATCAATAAAACAATCATCATCAGAATCAATTCTTTCCAATCCAAAACAATTTCTCAGATTATATTTTTATAAAACGAAAAATGAATATTTTAATCCTACTGATAATTTGTTATTGATTTTAAAATTATTTACTACTGTGCCCAAAAAGTAAGACCAGTTATTATTATTTTTTAAAAACTTTATTTATTCTTCCAAATGTATTTCATCGCCTTCAAAGTAATCTCTTCCGGACACAATGCACTTATGCCAACTTTTTTTCCAATCCTCAATGCATGCTAAAAGTCATCGGAAGGGATGGCCTTCAAAGAGCGCGGCGATTCACGTTGAATCTCTTCGATCGACTCAAAACGGTGTCCCCAAAGTGGTCTTTTGAGTTTAGAGAATAGCCAGAAGTCGCACGGTGTGAATACGGCGGTTGTGGAACGATATGAGTTTCAGTTTTGGTGAAAAGGTCACGAATAATCAATGCAGTGGGAGTTGGAGCATTCAGTGTTTTCGGTACCAATCGAGATTTGACGCGTTTGAGGCCCAAAATGGAATTGACCGATCCTTTTGAAATTCCAACATCATCAGCAAGGTCTAATTGTAAATCGACGGTTTGCAAGATCGACGATTAAAGATTTGGTAAATCGACGGTTTACCAAATCTTTAATTTTTTTGGGCGTGATCTTCATATAACAAAATTAAATTATAAATGTATTATTAAATATTAAAATTATATAATATTATTTTTAATTTGCTATTCACCCGTAAGACTGAAATCAATTTAAGGTCTTTTTAAAGTGTTTCAAATTGTTCTGTTGCATTTTATTCATTGAATTCGCTTAAGTAAATAGAGAGCAATGTAAATTTGAGTATGAATACACGTGCCTTTTATATAAAAAAATATACATATAAATAGAACTTTAAAAAAAAACATTTGCTTTGTGACTAAGAGGAAAAGATAAATTTTCCTCTTTCTTGTTTATTCCAGTAATAAACCAGAACTAAAATAGAACTGAATGATATATACAATTAACGTTTATAAAAGATCATGCAAAAAGCTAGAACTGAATACAAATTACTACATAATTATGCATATAAAAGCTTATCGTGTATTTTCATTTTAGTGTTTTTTTTTTTACCCATAGAAAATATGGGTATTGTTTTGGAGAGAATGGGTCAACGATGTCCTGGACTACTTTCAACCACTTTCAATTCATTTTGGTTTTTGCTTTAATTTCTTTCACAAGTTATTCTTATTGGTTTATTTAAATTTCTTTCATGTGCGTTTTTATAAAACAGTCTGAAATTCTATAGTTTTTTTATTTAATTTATTTTTGTTCCAGTTTTGAATGATAACTGATGAACATAATTGCAACATGTTAATGTAACAACTAATGACACATTATTGCCTGAATATTATTTATTGATATTTTTCTTTTTCTTTGTTTGTTTAAGATTGCTGTTATGCATTTTGTTCTTACATTAAGTTCTAAATTTTAATTGTAACCTGTATATCGGCCCAGGCGGTTAATGTATTTTTACTTGTTATATCTGGTAGCTCAATAACTACTATTAGCAATACAAGAAAACATTTTTTGTACTATTGAAGTTTTAAAGGGCCGAGTGGCTAGCGCTCTGTCCCTCGGTACCACAGGTTTTGGGTTCGAGTCCGGGCGGTGCTATGGATGTTTGTAGTGGTTTGGAATCCACTTTAAACCGTAGGTCCCGGTCTAACAGGATCGTAGAGTGTTGCGGGGATAGTGTTACTCCACTTCCGTAGCTTATCTTCAAGCTACACGTACCCCCTGGGTAGTGCTAAGTGAGTAATGTCGAGGCAGCGCTTGCCTTAAGGCATCAAAGACAACTATCTAAGTGTTTGCTAGCTTCATTAGAAAAAAAAAACTATTGAAGTTTTAATTATAATTGTTAATTTCGTCTAAAATGTGAAAGTCGTTAGCAGTTAGTATGTAGGTAAAGAGAACGCCACATTACTACTACTTTTTTTCTGTATTTATTTTATAAAATTCTTCAATGTTATTCTGCCATTTTACAATATTTAAATGTTGTATTATGAAAACATGATTAAAATAATTTGTACATAAATGCGCATACAGCTGATAAATAAAATTTAATCCGATCTGAATATATTTATGTATTAGATAAATTATTCATATCATTCATATTAATTATAAATCTCGTTTCATTTACTCAAGAAATATATTTTGCATTGCTCAAAATGTAGACATGATAATGCATTTTGTCTATCGTGAATTATTTCAGAGGTGCACATATTTGTGAATATAGCTAACTGCATAAACCTTTTTTTTTTTCTTCACGCCTCATCCCTATCTAGAGCCGTGCTGCCTTCTATCAGTTAAAAAGGCGAGGGTGGAATATCGGTGGGCTCATGTAGACCACATAAGCCCACCAACGGGTGATGGCAGCGCCTTTCGGAGGTCTTTTAGGGATAGCCATCCCGTATTTACGTGCCGCGTCAATGAAAAAAAACCCTTTAAAATCCCACCCAGACAGCTTGACTGTCAATGCAAGATGGTTTTATGCACATTGTCACAGTCGTCCTCGAGTCTCCTCATTTCTGAAAATAGTAACTACAACAATGTCACCAGTAGATTCGAGACTCAGCCATCGTGTAGTCTAGCTGCTCACTTTGCCACTAGGACAGGAGTCGTGTTGACTGGTGATATATGTATTAAACTATGTGCCCGACTCGTGGCTCAGTGGCAACGTGCGCCGTTAATGAGCATTACGGCTGAGATTCAATCCGCTGGCGGCTTTGTTGTAGATACTGTTTCAAAAAACTAGGAGACTCGATGGCTTTTGTGATGCTCAGCATTTTGCCTTGTTACTCGGACTACCTGGTGGGAGTTTTCTTAGTCTTCTCCATGCGATACGCAAATAGGGGTTAGTTCCCCTAAAAGTCTTCCCTAACGACACATTCCTCCTTTTCAGCAACTCGGAATGAAGTCAGACTTCTACCTACGGTTGCTCCTTCACAACAGAAGCTGGCACCTTTCCTTCCATCCATGAGTAGACTACTCACGGGATGTCGTTTTACAATGCAGAACACTGAGGAATAGACATAAATAAATAACAATATAATTAAATAAATAATATATATATATAATTAGGATAATCTATAACAATATATTATATATAACCTAATTATTCCTAATTATTATAATATAGAATATAATTAATAATAATTAGGAATAACATTAAACTATATTGTCACGTATAAGTTATATTGTCTATATAAAAACATTTAATTATTACAATGTATGACAGATAATAGAATATATTATTCTTAATACCCCAATATTTTAGTAATGTAAAGTGTTTTAGTACTTGTACGATTATTTTAGTAATGTCAATGTAGAATTAATTAATTTTTACAATTAAACGTTTTCTGTTTCTCGGTTTTTGATGCTCATTGGTGAGAATATTTTTGCAAGCATAAATATGTTAATCTCAATAAGGTAGCGCATATTTATGCGTTATTTGTCAACAACTAACAAATTAGCAATTTTAAAACGGAACAGCACGGCTTTAAAATGAAACATGTTCTTTGGTACATGTTTTGTCTCGTGAGGTACAAAATAAATTCTCTTTATTACCACCACCTGTCGATCACTTCCCTTCTCTCTCCGCGTGACTCGTTCGTCCTTTGTTTCACTTTCCATCTCTCGGGTCATTTTTTATATTTTATTTCAGTTTGCCTCATTGGCTAGACCTGTATCCAGGGAACCGCTTCAAGATCGTTTTTAGTTTGAGGAGGAAATCTTTGCTTTAGTCCCAGGTGGTGGTGGAAGGGTCTACTGACACCCACGTTGAAATTCCATGCAAAGCAAATATTCCATGAAGGCCAACGTCTTGAGAGTCAACAGATTTGAGACTCCTATGTTAGGGCGAAAAATAAATGAAAAAATAATTTAGATTGGAAACCGCATCCTAATCAGTATTTTATTAATAAAAGTTTGTACCTTCCAGTTTGTAATAAATTGCATGAAATTGAATAAAAATTTTCTAATACATTGCCATCCAAAGTTAGGGAATAATCCGAAAAATTGTAACTGCACACTTAGCTTTTTCATATAGATAAAAAAATGATATTTATATATAAATAAATTATTAATTAATAGTATATATATATTAAATTATTAACTATTAGTATATAAATAAACTATTAGTATAAAATAGAAAGGTTTGTTTTGTTGCTCTGCGGTCATCTTGTGCACACTTTAGCCTAAACAGACCGGGATCTACAGTTCAACGTGCATTCCGAACCACCAACAAACATCCAATACCAACGCCAGGATTCGAACCTGAAGCCTTCTATGCCAACGGCCAGAGTGCTAGCCAGTTGGCCATCAGGCCGCTAATAGAAAGGTCCCTAGGATTAAGTCATCTATGTGAGTTAATCAAATAATAATCAATCATCAATAATAATCAATCATCAAATATCATTTGCTTCGAAAGAATAAATTTAACTAATTATAAGTTCTTATGATATTATTTAAACAACAGAATCGCAGCTATGGCAGACTCTAGTTCTCTATAAATATTGCAAATAATTTCTAAAAAATCAATCCTTATTACAGACACACGGCTATTATTGTCACTGTAGAATATATATATATATATTAAACAAGTGCAAATTTACGCACTTAAGGGTTCATCTCGGAGAGAGGTTGGATCTGGTAGATCCGGTGTCGATTTCTTCTCATAATTAGCGAGATGCTGATAATTCGATGATAGAAGAATCTTTAATTGCTCACTCCGCCGTTTGACTTGTGTGCGGGCCCAGTTAAATTTATTTCAGTGACGTGGTGTGAGCGAGGAGGGTATACACACTGCTAGATGTCTGGCATACAATCTTTGTATAGCCTTCTGTGCACAATTGATTTGAATACCAGTTTTCTAAAGCTTACAAGAAGAAAAGATCCGAAATTCGTTGGTGTATAGATTCTGTGTATCCTTTCAATTAACTGCAAATATCGCTCAACTGTAACTCTTGAAACTCTGTCTTCTTTGGCTGTACCTTCTAGTCACTGATTCTGTTCTTAGAAATTCTTCTTCCACAATCTATGAATCGCAGAACAGCACACATTCAACCATATTGCAACATCGAATTCCTTATTTATTTATTGAAGTATAGTTCCATGATTAATTTTTCATTGAAATCTGGGAATCTTTAAAAAAATTACCTAAAACCGTATTAATAAACTGTATTTTTAAATTAAAATTGACCTATGCGGAAGGGAAGGGGAGGCTCTAGGAAAATAAGGGTGTGCCATGGTTTGTGTAACTCTAATCTATTCTAGTATTTACTGACTAATACTGGCCTTTTTATTTAAAAAATGTCTCTAAAACCGATATGCTTTAAAAGTTATCTATTTAAAATGATTGTTTTTCCTCTCATAATTAATTTTCATTTTGGATTAGAACGTGCAATCACTTAACATAAAATTATCTGCCATAAAAAGCTTTTGATTTTTAAATATCATTTGCGATGAAAAATAATAATAGGTTACAATAATTCTACATTTTGTCAGCTTGCATGTTAATAATTTTTATGCATATTTTACATTATTCCTACTTTTTGGTTAATGGACATTTGTCCTTGTGCTTATAATTAATAGCACTAGCATTTGGTTATTGGGCATTTGCCCTTGTGCTTAATCAATAACATTGACATTCGATTTTTAAAAAAAATTAAAACGTGTTTTGAAAACATGTTTATTTTCATTTTTTATTATTTATTACTAGTTTACTTAATGTTTATGTAGATCTAATGTGATGGCCTCATTTTTAGAGCATTGCCGGCTGTTTTAGGTTCAAAGATTATGAGCACATCCAAATGAATGAAGGTCAAAGTGTTTTTTTATGTACGGAGTATCGTTCCGGAATTACTAGAAGATATTTCTTATCTTAAGAATTCAGTACAAAAATAAAATAATCATGAGCGTGCATAAATTGATTGTTATCCCATTACGTTTATTTCATTTTCATCTTCCATAAAAAGATTTTCCTATTTTAACATTTTAGTTCTGTTTATTATTATTATTATTATTATTATTATTATTACAATGCAAATAAAAGTCTCAATTTTTCAGCCGTTTTAGGTCTATATTAAAAAGAAAAAAAAATTGTACTACAGTACAAAAAATAGATTAATTTAGTGATACTCTCAATAAAAAAGTAAAAAAAAAAAAAAATGTAGGTAATATACCATCTAAAATAGGGGGTGGCCAACCAGCAGCCCGCCTTGAACATTTTTCCGGCCCTTAGATTTAGCACACTGTTACAAAATATATTTATTCTATAATGGACAAAGTTGTGAAAAACAATGTATTATTTAAAAAATCGCACTAATAAAATAAATATTTTTTAACTATTCCATTTTTTTATTTCATTTATATTTATATATTTTTTATATTTCATTTTTAATGTTATACATTTCTTTACAATGTGCGTTTAGTATCATTATTATTATATTATCTATGTTTACATGTAAGAATAATAGTAAACACAAAAATAATAACTCAGTATGCTTCAATTTTTCATTCCAAAAAAATGTCTCTAGTGGGTCTAAATCTAATAGGGGGATATATAATTTTATATGAGGCCCGCGGAGTTCCAAATGCATTTCCAAAGTGACCCGCAATATCATTTGGGTTGGCCACCCCTCATGTAAAATATACATTAGGACAAATATAATAAGCAAACTATATGGCTCTTTTTTTTTGGGGGGGGTGGTGGGGAAGGGTTGAACATCAGCCTATGTTCTGAACAGCCTGTCTACGGGCGATGAAGGGAGGATTTTTAGCAGTAACTGCTTCGCATTTGCATGTTATATGATAGAGAACCCAGAAAACTCCCATCATTGATTATCAATGCGAGATATAATATCATAATCATCGCCGAGTCGCCTAATTTCAAAAGTAAGGACTACAACGGCCACTACCACTGAATACGAAAATGAGCTCTTTTTGCTCGTTATATGTTGTCATGTCCACTGGGCCTTGAGTCGGGCAAGCAAAAATCTTATAACGTAGATTCTTAATCTTCAAAAATCTTATAACAAGAAGTTTTGTACATTAAATAAGAAATATTTAAAAAATACATAATGTTAATTGTTATTTATATAAAATAAAAAAAATCGTTAACTTCTTTATTTTTGTATACTTATATGCTGTTATAATTTGAAAAAATAAATAACATAATTACATATAAAAGATCTCAATATTTTAAAGAAATGTATAATTTCCTATGGTAAATTTGAAATAATAATTTTAATGGTAATTTTATAAAGATATCTATATATTTCCTATTTTATACAATTCCGCTGGTTTGACAGCCCTGATATAAATGATGAATTTAAACTTATGATAGCTTAAATGCAACTATAAAGACATAAATTACATAATTCCTACTACAGAATTGATTATTATATCCTGAAAAATAAATCTAAACTTCAAGATGAAGCATGATGAAAAGCAATTGCTCTTTAAAGAAAATATATAATATTATTAAAAAACGAAAAATTTGGAATTAGTTTGGATACATATTGTAACAGATTCGAAAAACGCATAGCAAGCATAAACTGCTAATTTTTTTTTTATAGGAAGGAGTCAGTTACAAAATATATGTTTACGGAGAAGTAAATATATTATGAATTTCACTTTTACATTTTTTTTTTTACTACGGTAAAATTATGTAATGATATAATTCATATTTTTTAACAATGAATATACTTACATGAGAAAAAAGAAATTTTGAAATTTATCATATATAAGCAACATTATAATGATAAATAATATTATATGATTAAATAAATTACCATAAAAAATATAACATTCATAAACATAAACATTTTATTCGTAACAAATATTTTTTATTGGTGTATAAATACTTCAAATAGAGGTTTGACGAAAATTTACCTTAATTAAGATAAGGAAGTTGTTTAATAAAGTCATCCAAATATAAAGTTGTCGATTTTTTTTCAGAAAAAGTAGCAGTAAATAACTATGCCTTCATTTATTTTTTTTTCATGTTAAGGAAAATTTTGTCAATCTCAAGAGGAATCCAAGTAATTTTATTTCAAGATTAATAAAGAAAATTAATTCAACCATTTTTTTCTTATATTAATTAATCCAAATAACTAATTTTTCTTTTTAGATATATTGATTTTAGTCATCATAGATTTTTAGAAAACTTAACTTCGATTCTACGATAAATTATTGATACGATTAAAATACGATAAATAAAATTAGCGCAATCAAAAAAATATCCTTTTTCAAAACGTTGCGCAGTTATTGATTGACAGAGCAGTTGTTTTTAAACTTCTTCAATACAACACAAATCAAAACATACATACAACACAAATCAAAACCAGTTTCGAAATCTACAAAAAAGCACCAGCTCAGCAGCTTTCTTGTAAATGTAGTTCTACAGCTGCCTTCTTGTTGTGCACAATGGATAACGGCGCACCTGCCATCTCTATGCTCAGAATTTGAAAGAAAAAAAAAAAGAATGTCATTTACCTTAGTTTATTGGATTAATTTATTAATAATTATGAATATAGTTTAAGAAAAGTAAAATGATTAATTACAGCCAAATTAATTATGCGAATCATAGTTTCTGTAATTGAGATGATGCTTTTTTGAAGTTATTCTCATCCTTTTAATTAGTTTAATAAAAGTAAAATAATTAATTACAGCCAAATTAATTATACAAAGAATGGTTTTCTATATTTGAGATGATGCTTTTCTTGAAGATATTTTCATCAAATGTTCATTTAAATTAAAAATTATAACAGATAATGTTTTGGAAGCTTTTAGATTTTGATGAAAACTAAAGCAGACTACATCAATCTGCTTTAGTTTAAAGCATTTAAATATTAGAAAAATATTTTATTTAGCTTTTATTTTGTTACAGACTAAAATATATTCTTTGTTAATAATTTTGCTAATTTAAATGCAACCTATTGCTATATATTTTTATTTTAATGATATTCATTGTCATCATTACATATTTTTATTTTAAAGATATTCATTGCTATTGATACGAATTTTTATTTTAAAGATATTCATTGTTAGTTTTACGTATTTTTATTTTAACGATATTCATTGTCATTTTTATGTATTTTTATTTTAATGATATTTATTGTCCTTATTGTGTGTTTTATTTTAAAATTTGCGCTAAACAAAATGTTTGTGATTATTACAAAATAATGCATCAAAATGCGCGAACCTTGCTTGGATAAACACTTGTTTGCGTACAAACATATTTAGATATACATATATATATATATAATTTCGATAAATAAAAAGCCATTAGACATCAATTTTCCAGTCGGTTACTATAAAAATCGAATCAAATGTTAAAATACATTAATTTTATCACGCATCAAAATTATTTTCTTCTTTACTATAATATGATATTTGCTTTTCATTATGTGTAAAGTAATAAACTGTTTAATAATGAAAACTAAATATAATAATAGTAATAACAAAATGCAATATAATAATAATAACATACTTATAATATAATGTAATAATAATAGTAAATGTAATAATAAAAACTAGTAATAATTCGAACACACATACACACAAAAAATTTTATTTTTTAGAAAATTTTTAAAAAATTGTTTTTTCTGTCCTGTACACAGCCTTCACTAGTCTGTGCATCCCCGCTCCATATTAACTCTGACCAGAATTATTATGAAATCTTCAATTTCATCAATTCTGCCTTCTCCTCACTATTTTACAACTTTTTGAATCCTGTTAGTAAACAAAATTCTTTTCGATCAGTCTCTCTTCACGTGTTATCAAGTTCAAATCAACAACTACAAACGTCTCGGTCGGTTCGATTATGCAATTACCCCCTTCTTTCCCTTCCAATTCACGTGATTTTCAATGTCAACCCCTTTGAAATAAACATCGCGTCGCCTTATCTCTTTTGCAAGTTGTTTAGCATCTTCAATATTCTATTAATATTAGTACTTTTATTTTTTTTTATTTTATTTACTAGTTTTAATTTTCGTGTTCTTGAACTGCTTCAAACCAGGTCTCGTGTGTGTGTGTTTGTGGTTCTTTTTTTTTTTTTTTTTTAATATTCAAGATAACCTTGAAAAGTAGGTTAAGAACCAAGCATGATCGCCAAAACATTCTAGAGTAGCGATGAGAGATTGATGTTTTAAAGATTCAGAACTAAAACGAGGCTTAGTGTTTTCTTTGTTCGAATCGAAGCGAGAAAAGTTTTCCCTTTCGCGCGCGCCAGCTGATAATATACTTTTTTTGTTTTTTATTTTTCTTTCTGTACCGCTTGTGACATAATTCTAATTGTGACGCAGCGTCACGAGCTAGCTCGAGTAGGAATCACATATACCATGAAATATGTGCGGATTGTGTGGTGTTTGTTTTTCCCTTTTTCGCTTTGCGCAGATTGTGCTGTTCTTGTAATCATCTGACTTGGGGCGGATTTTTGAACAGTAGTTCTTGGCAATGAGGTTTTTCAGTGTGACAATAGCACGCGCTCAGCTATGCAGTGTTTAACATAGTTTTATTTTAAGTGTGGATTATTATTTTTTATTTGAAATGAATTATTTTTCTTTTTAAATTTTTTAATTTATCGAATTGTTAATATTAATATTGTATTTATGTCAAGAAGATTGTGCGGTTTTATCAAGTTTTTGTCATTTTATTGCTTTTGAAGTCAAGTAAGTATATTTATTCTTTTTATAATTAGTCGGTAATTATTTATGGTCATGATTATTTTAAATTGATAAATATGACATTATATTGTTTTCGGTTTGTCATATAATTCAAATTAATTAAATTGTTGTCGTTTGTCGTACAATATAAATAAATATGTTTTGGCCTGAAATATATCTATAATGATTCTAAAAATTAAATTTTACAAAAATCTCATGAGAAAATGTTTAACAAATTATATGATCTCGTAAAAATTGATTATTTTTTGTCTTTGTATGTGCAAAAATCAATTTGATATCCATTTAAAAATTACATCATTAAAATAAAATGAAAGTAAATAAATTGAGATATGAAAAAAATAACAACATCCCGATTAATTATTAAATGAATGTATTAAATACAAATTTCGAATGCAAATAATATTCCAAATTATTAATAATTATGAATAATATTACCAAATTTATGGTTAAATTACTTATTAAAATTTTTCTTTTTGTATATGTAAATTTGAGAAATATAATTAGAAAATTGATAATGATTTCCAATGAAAATTGACAATGATTTATTCAGCCATGTATTTATGTGTTTCCATAGACATATAAAATAATTTTTTTCTGAAACATATGCATTGAGTGGCATATTTAATAATTTTAGTAAACATTATTTTTTTTAACATTCATGAAATATTTTGAGGCTTTAAGATAACAGAATTTAATGGAACACTTTTGAAAAGATGGTTTATTAAATGTACAAATATCTGAATACCATGTTTACTATTAGTAGCCTTTTTTTGTCGGAAATGCATACATATTTTTTTTTGATGAGATTGATGATATATATATATATATATATATTATATATTATAAAAAGTGAATAAGGAATGCGACGTTTGCCGTTACGTTGTAAACCGATCCGTGTATACGCCGTATGTGCGGTCTTCAAACAATTCATCCAAAGTTGAAAACTCGTGTATAAGCCAAAGTAATAATAATAGTAAAATGCAATTTTATATGTAACAAAGTCATGAATTCCATAAATTCTAGTATGGAAAACATTGAAGGTAATAAGGATATACATTCAGACATTGAAGAATTTGCATATATGGGTTAATTATTTACAGTATTCTATTATTAATTCTAGTGTACGTTTTGGTGCTTTTCTGGTTGTTCGGGCCCAAATTTCGCCAACGTAATATTTTTTTCGTTTTGGCGACAACGCATCAAATCAGCAATATAAAAAATTTCAAAAATAAAATAACTCAATTTTAAATAATATTTTTTTTTTTCTTTAACCTAAGAAATATAAACTAAAGATATAAAAAAAAGCTATATTTAGCGATATTTGACGAATTTATCACTTGCAACCGCATAACGGAAAACTACTTACATTTTTTGAGAGACGAAAGGACCTGTATATAAGCCGACGGCCGCAATTTAGCCTTAAACAAGTAATATATATATATATATAAAATTTAAGTCAATTCCTACTTTTTTTTTTTTTTACTCTATTGCAGAAAGTCCTTTATAAATAATTTTCATTCATTTTTTAAGTCTATCTGGCGCCATCTATTGGTAGATATATGCAACTTAAATCTAAAAAAAACCTAAAACTAATTAAAATTAATTACTGAATTAATATTTGAAAAACTGTATTAGCATCAAGTGTCATCCACTACAAGTTTAAAAAAAAGATATTTGAACTTAAGTATATAAATAAAAAGTATTTTAGAACGATTGAAAATTTGAACCAGATATATATAGGGAGAGTGTGGGCTAATAGAAGAAATTGAAAGAATAGCAACAATTCTCGGCTTATATAAGGAAAATGTATATTTACTTTTAATTTGAATATCATTTTTAGTCACTATCAGGAATTTGGATTTTTCGTAGACTTTTGTCCCATGAATATATATATATATCGTTATGTTTTTGAAATTTTTCCTTTTCAATAATTTTTCCTTTAGAAAAATGTAAAGTTTATAAATTCAACTACATACGAAATTATTAAATATTAAAGACAGAAAAAAAAAATTGCGTTGAAAAAAAGGGCAAGATGTTTGACCTTATTAAATTATTTAGGAATCTTTTATTATCTCTTTTTTTTTCTCTTCAAAGGAAAAAAAAAAAAGAAAGAAAGGGCGTTTAAATGCAGTGGTTTCATGCTTTGAAGATATTCGGGACGCATCACCTATTTTTATACGAAATCTATAAAATGTAGAATAAATTATATTTTAATTATGTTATAAATTTTAAAACATTCTGTAAATATTTATGAAATGTGCGAAATACTTTCAGTTCTTTCTTTTCTCTTTATAAATTATTTTGAATTAAAGTAAGTATTGTTGTGGTTTTCGAACGCCAGAATTTTAATCTGAGGTCATTCTCTCCTAGAACGACAATTATGTAACAAATTCTACATTACTAGGGGGCATCACAGAAGGAGAGGCTGATACACTGTATCCTCATTGTGATTTTAAAATAGCTTAGAACAAACATCTTCTTCTCTTTTCAACTAAGAGAAGAACTCTCTAGCTTACAAATTTATGCAATGCATTATTACAATGCATGCTAAAAGTCATCGGCAGGGATGGCCTTCAAAGCGCGCGGCGATTCACGTTGAATCTCTTCAATCGACTCAAAACGGTGTCCACGGAGTGGTATTTTGAGCTTAGGGAATAGCCAGAAGTCGCACGGTGCTAAATCAGGTGAATACGCTGGTTGTGGAACGATATGGGTTTCATTTTTTGGCGAAAATGTCACGAACAATCAATGCAGTGTGATCTGGCCCATTATCGTGATGCAAAAACCAAGAGTTGTCTTTCCATAAATGTGGCCTCTTTTTGCGAATAGCTTCACGCAAACGACGCATAACACTCAAATAATATTTCTTGCTGATACTTTGGTCCGATGGAAGGAATTCATAATGCACCACACCATGGTAATCAAAGAAAGCAGTCAACATGACCTTGATTTTTGAGCGGCTTTGGCGAACTCTTTTCGGTCTTGCTTCACCTTTGTCACGCTCGATTGAACGTTTGTTTCCGGGCCGTAAGCATAAATTCAAGTCTCATTTCCAGTTATGATGCATTTTTACTTATCCTGATAGTCAAAAGCATTACTTCACGAACTTCAACGCGACGATGTTATTCCAAAAATTCAGTGTTTTAGGTTCCAATCGAGATTTGACTCTTTTGAGGTCAAAAATGGAATTGACCGATCCTTTTGAAATTCCAAGATCATCAGCAAGGTCTCTAATTGTAAATCGAAGGTTTCCAAGTACCAAATCTTTAATTTTTTGGACGTGAGCTTCGTCAATTGCGGTGGATGGCCGACCAGAGGGCTCTTCGTTTTTAAAATTGTTCTCTGCCTTCTTTGAACTGTTTATACCACTTGTAAGCATTTCTTTCCGATAAAATTTGCTCACCGAATGCCTTCTGCAGCATTCTAGGCTTTTCCGCACACGAATATTCATCCGCAAACAAAATTGAATGCAAGTTCTTTGCTCAATTAATTTAGACATTTTAAAAATCGCTGAAATCACTTTTTAGCGTCTCACAAAGCCAAGTGTAACTCAAACACTAATGAATATTTTGACGTGAAATTTCACACAGATGTCAAGGACAGTGCCCAACAACCTAAAAGAGAAAAAAATTGAAATTCCAGATTACCGGGAAATTTAAATTCAAAATTGGTTTTACTTTTTAGGCACAGTAGTATGTTAAACCAGGAGCGGCCAACCCAAATGATCTTGCGGGCCACATATAAAGTTATATATTCCCATATTAGATTTAGACCCACTATAGACATTTTTTGAGTGAAAAATTTAAACATAACGAGTTATTATTGTGTTTACTATTATTCTTACATGTAAACATAGATAATATAATAATAATGATACCAAAACGCACCTCGTAAAGAAATATATAACACTAAAAATGAAATATAAAAAGTATATAAATATAAATGAAATAAAAAAATGAAATCAATAAAAATATTTATTTTACGAAGTCGATATTTGTTTTTCCACTCCTTCACTTAAATTTTGCAAATCGATCTCAATTTGGATATTTCACTGAGGCCACTTAAAGTGAAGCATAGAACCTGTTATATTAGACGTTCCATGGTGCTTGTCATGAGTTCGCAGAATATAATTTAATTATTCTGCGAACTCACAACTGTAAACTCATAAATAAAACAGGTAATATATGTCATATATTGCTAGAATATTGTTTTATTTTTTTTTTAATACATTGGTTTTTCCCTACTTTGGCGATTATAAAATAAATATATTTTGTAAAAGTGTGATAAATCTCACAGGCCATAAACATATTTAAGGAGGGCCGCGGGTTGGCCTGCCCTGTACTAAACTTTTTCTATTATTTATATTTCAAATTTAAGTTATTCCATTTAATAATTTATTTTTACACCGATTAATTTATCTATTAGTAATCTTTTTTATATTTGGTTTTCTAATACCATATTTAAAGAATTTTTCAAAAAAATATAAGAAAATTATGAATATCTTACGTTTTTAATTTAGACATACAATAAAAATTATTTTCCTTTTCTTCAAGAACTTTCTTGAGATTAAAGACCCTTCTATATTTCAAATAAAATGGCACCGGACAAGTGGTTATATAGGTATGCAAATTTCTTTAATAACTGTTTTCTTCCAAGCGAATTTAGATGGATTGGCTAAAAGCAATCTATTCTACATTATTACTATCAAAATATTTGGGTTCACCGACTGCTTGCGTTTGAAATAGAAAGAATCTTATGATTCGTTGACCTTAGAAAAACAAATTCAGTTTGGTTATTTTTATATTTACTACTGTGCCCAAAAAGTAAGACAATTTTTTTTTTTTTCAAAAACTCTTTATTTATTCTTCCAGACTTATTTCATCACCTTTAAAGTATTCCCCTCCGGACAGAATGCACTTATGCCAATTTTTTTTCCAATTCTCAATGCATGCTAAAAAGTCATCGGCAGGGATGGCCTTCAAAGCGCCGGGCGATTCACGTTGAATCTCTTCGATCGACTCAAAATGGTGTCCTCGGAGTGATCTTTTGAGTTTAGGGAACAGCCAGAAGGTGTGAATACGGGGTTGTGGAACGATATGGGTTTCATTTTTGGCGAAAAATTCACAAGGAATCAATGCAGTGTGAGCTGGTGCATTCATTGTTTTCGGTACCAATCGAGATTTGACGCGTTTTAGGCCCAAAATGGAATTGACCGAGCCTTTTGAAATTCCAACATCATCAGCAAGGTCATTAATTATGAATCGACGGTTTGCAAGCATCAAATCTTTAATTTTTTGGACGTGAGCTTCTTCAGTTGAGTACGATGATCGACCAGAGGGCTCTCCGTGTTCAAAGCGTTACCTGCATTCTTTGAACTGTTTATACCACTTCTAAACGTTTCTTTCCGATATAGGAATGCTTACCGAATGCCTTCTGCGACATTCTATACGTTTCCGCACACGAATATTCATGCCGCAAACAAAATTTAATGCAAGTTCTTTGCTCAATTAATTCAAACATTTCAAAAACGTCGGAATCAGATTTAGCGTATCACAAAGCCAAGCGTAACTCAAACACTAATGAATATTTCGTCGTCAAATTTCACACAGATGTCAAGGACAGTACCAACAACCTAAAAAATTCCTGAATTCCATAAGCCCCGGGAATTTTAAATTGAAAATTGGCCTTACTGTTTGGAGACATTAGTAATTCACTTTTTGAATCGCACTTTATTTTTTCCTGGTATATATTAGCAGATAAATTTCACTGTTATTAATTAAAATAACTACGTAAATTAAATTAATTTTTGAAATCTTGTTATTAAAAAATTCTAACTGGTTTTATAAAAATATTATATTTACAGCCAACCATGTCCCAGAAGGCTCTAAAACAGGGGTGGCCAACCCGCCACCTGCCTGGAATATTTTTCATGCCCGTGAGATTTATCAGACTTTTTACACAATACATTTATTTTACAATGGCCATAGTAGTGAAAACAAATGTATTAAAAATGCGTTATATGGCCATCCATACACTGAAGTGACAAAAGTCATGGGATAGCAATATGCAAATTTTCAGATGGCAGTAGCATCGCGTAGAACAGGTATAAATGCGCAGTGCTTTCGCAGAGCTTTCATTTCTGTTCAAGTTATTCATGTGAAGAGGTTTTGACGTGATGATGACCGCACGACGGGAATTAACAGACTTTGAACGCGGAATGTTAGTTGAATCTAGACGCATGGGTCATGCCATTTCGAAATCGTTAGGGAATTCACCATTCCCATATCCACTGTGTCAAGAGTGGGCCGAGAGTATGACATTTCAGGCATAACATCCCACCATGGACAGCGCAGTGGTCGACCGCCTGCACTTAACGACCGAGACCGGCGACGTCTGCAAAGAGTCGTAAATTTTAACAGACAAGCAACACTGCGTCAAATAACCGCAGAAATCAATGTGGGACGTACAAGGGACTTGTCTGTTAGAACTGTGCGGAGAAATTTGGCTTTCTTGGGCTATTCCAGCAGAAGACCGACTCGAGTGCCTTTACTGACAGAACGACATCGCTTGCAGCGACTCGTGGGCACGTGAGCATATCGGTTGGTCCCTAGATGAATGGAAAACCGTGGCCTGGTCCGATGAGTCACGATTTCAGTTGGTAAGAGCTGATGGTAGGGTTCGAGTGTGGCGCAGACCCACAAAGCCATGGACCCAAACTGTCAGCAAGGCACTGTTCAAGCTGGTGGTGGCTCCGTAATGGTGTGGGCTATTTTTTCATGGCATGGACTTGGTCCTCTGGTGCGACTGGACCGAACATTGACTGGAAATGCTTATTTTCAGCTACTTGGAGATCACTTGCAGCCATTCATGGACTTCATGTACCCAAACAACGATGGGATTTTTATGGATGACAATGCGCCATGTCACCGGGCCACAACTGTTCGCGATTGGTTTGAAGAACATTCTGGACAATTCCAACGAATGGTCTGGCCACCTAGATCGCCCGACATGAATCCCATCGAGCATTTATGGGACATCATCGAGAGGTCTGTTCGTGCCCAAAATCCTGCATTATCAATGCTTTCACAATTATGGACGTCTATCGAAACAGCATGGCTCAATATTCCTGCAGAAGACTTCCAACGACTTGTTGAGTCCATGCCACGTCGAGTTGCTGCACTTCGCCGGGCGAAAGGAGGGCCGACACGATATTAAGAGGTATCCCATGACTTTTGTCACTTCAGTGTATATTCAAAAATTAACTGTCGAAATTACGACAAAAATTAACTTTGATTTTAAAATAATATTCTTGCGAATATAGGACAGATATTGCCTGTTTTATTTATGAGTTTACAGTTATGAGTTCGCGAAATAATTAAATTATAATCTACTAACTCATGAGGTGCGCGTATCTTGGAACTTCTAATATATCAGGTTCTATGTTTCTCTTTAAATGACCGCAGTGACCAACCCTAGATACACGCACAGTTGATTGTTGTTAGCTGAGCAAATCAGACTCTTAGTTCAAGTAGTTAGCGCTTTTGGTTTAACTTACACCTTTGAATCATTTTTTTCGAAAATGAAATTGACCAAACACAAAATACGCTGAAACATAACGGACGAACACTAATTACGATGTGCAAATATCCGAATTGAGATCAGTTTGCAAAAGCTAAGTGAAAGAGTGGAGAAACAAATATCGCACTACTAAAATTAATATTTATTAATGATTTAATTTTTTTATTTTATTTATATTTATATATTTTTATATATTTCTTTGCAATGTGTTTTAGTGTCATTGTTATTATATTATCTATGTTTACATGTAAGAATAATAGTAAACACAAAAATTATAATTCATTATGTTTGAATTTTTTACACCAAAAATGTCTATAGTGGGTCTAAATCTAAGATGGGTGTATATAATTTTATATGCTGCCCGCAAGATCATTTGGGTTGGCCACCCTTGCTCTAAAATAATAAATAAATAAATACTTTACCTGCTTTCACTTATCTTATTTAAAAATTCTTATATTTACTTATTGCGACCTCTGCTCGATAGATGCATATTTTAATATATAATTTATTCGATTTATGGATTTTCTTTCAAATTCAAATCGGTTGAATATTTATACAATTATTAACTATTTTATTAAACTTTTTAAAAAATATATAATTTAATATTTGTTATAAATTAAGTTTATAAAATTTAATTAAATAATTAATCAGCTTTTCTTTTTAGGTCATGTAAAAAAATGTATTCTACTGGGTGATTATGATTAAAGTCCCACTTTAAAATGCTGTAAGAAAAGAACCACTCGTGACAATGAGTTCAAATTTGTACTGAAGATACTTGAAGGAGGGGGAAAAGGTATAGCATCAAAAAGTTCCAAAGTGTATTAATAGATGGCGCTGTAAGTGATATAAAGAAAGGGAACTCGGGCTGACGGTGATATTTTGAATTGAAATTACAACGTATTTGGCATGAGTTGCACATTAAACCAACTGTAGTGTTCAATGTGTTTGATTGTTTTGGTTTTTTGACGGAAACAAATGACTTCCAAGTCATTCAACAGTTGTGACACTGTTAGTAGAAAGGCCATCTACCACGGCAAGGTCATACCAAATTGGATGGGAAAAATCGGTGGAACTTTTTTTTTTTTTGATGCCATACCGTTTCCACTTTCTCAAAGTATCTTTAGTTCAAATTTGAACTCATTGTGACGAGTGGTTCTTTTTTACAGCAGTTTAAATGTGGTATTTTGATTATAATTATCCTGTATATCAAAATAATTACAACTTAAATATTTTTTCACGACTGATAACTGTGATTTTATATTTTTAAATAGAAACTGCATTATTATCTAAAATGTAGAACGTTCGTCTTTCTTATAATTTACTAGAATAAGTCGTTTATCGTTTCCTATATCACAGTTTAGAAAATAAAATAATATTTATTTTTTTGATATTCACTTGATTTACTTCTTCCTTCTTTATCAGCTTTTGAACCCGGAACTATTTCGTTCTTTTTCCGGAAATAATGTTACGTACTGTGCTATCAAGTTATTTTAACTCCTCGTATTTTAAATGCTAAAACATTAAGAAAAAAAAAATTGTGAAAAAATTAATATGTGTTTTCACGCGTCATGAATCATAATTAAAAAACAAAATAGTTCAAATTCCCAAATTCTCTAAATCTGATGTCCAACCTTTTGTTTTATTAACATAATTTTTTACGCATCATGAATCATACTATAATTAGAAAACAAAATAGTTCAAATTCCCAATTCTCGAAATCTGATGTTCAACCTTTTGTTTTATTAACATAATTTTTTACGCATCATGAATCATACTATAATTAGAAAACAAAATAGTTCAAATTCCCAATTCTCGAAATCTGATGTTCAACCTTTTGTTTTATTAACATAATTTTTTACGCATCATGAATCATACTATAATTAGAAAACAAAATAGTTCAAATTCCCAATTCTCTAAATCTGATGTTCAACCTTTTGTTTTATTAACATAATTTTTTAAGCATCATGAATCATACTAAAATTAGAAAACAAAATAGTTCAAATTCCCAATTCTCTAAATCTGATGTTCAACCTTTTGTTTTATTCACATAATTTTTTTTCGCATCATGAATCATACTATAATTAGAAAACAAAATAGTTCAAATTCCCAATTCTCTAAATTTGATGTTCAACCTTTTGTTTTATTAACATAATTTTTTACGCATCATGAATCATACTATAATTAGAAAACAAAATAGTTCAAATTCCCAATTCTCTAAATCTGGATGTCCAAACCTTTTGTTTACTTAGACCAGGGGTCTCCAAACTTTCCAGCCTTAGGGCCATACTGTTTACTCCAGTAAGTACCAAGGGCCAAAACCATTTTAATTTTTCTGCCTTTATCTATAATTTCTAGACCAGTCTCCGAGTACACGCGCTCTGAGCGAGCATACACTTGCTAACTACAAACTGAAAAATCACAATTACATAAATCTCATTAGTATTTTTTTGCAAGCGGATACCCCGCGGTTTCATTCACGTTAATTTAGCTTCTCCGCTCCTGAGGGATTTTCAGGATAAAAATCATATGTTTGATTCAGGATATATACATTCCAAACAACGATATACATACATATGCGATACTCTTTTACCCCAACATGACTACCGACCGTAACTGCGGGATGCTTCACTAGTTTATAATGCTAGTGGGATTCATTTCAATTACTTGTTAGTTGTTATGCTTAAGTTAAATTTTCTGCTTATTATGCTTGTCATTAAGCTTTACCTAGCAAGTCAATAAAAAACCGGGTTATTATCCTTCTGTGTTTTTTTTTTTTTTTATCCAACTTATTACAGCAACAATAAGCTATTCGCTGTCGCGAGCCGGATTGATGACACTGGCGGGCCGGATTTGACCCGCGGGCCGTAGTTTGGAGACCCCTGACTTACACCACTACTATACACTTATTCTATCAATGTTATAAAGGAAATGAAGTAGTAAACAAGATATTATAATGCATAAAAAATAATGCATTAAAATATATTATTTTAATTTATATATATATATTATTTATTATATATATATTGTATATATTACTTGTTTTCGTTTGGAACTTTTTAAATCACTGAACAAGCAAATAATTTTTTATCACTTAAATTAGAAATACGCATGAAAATGGTTATAGAAAAAAAGTTAAACAAGTATTTAATTAATTAAAATAAATTTAATTAATTAATTAATAACGTATAATAATTATTTAATTAATTGAACTTTTTTTCAAATTCATTACATTCGTACAAAATTCAATATCTTTAAAATCCTTATCATTTTACATTCAGCCATATGCATTACAGTGCTAGACTGCTTGTTAAATTGTCCTGTTATAAAAGTTTAAATTTTCTTTTTGCTGAATTCCATCTTTCTTAAATAATTATGCCATATTTTGTTTTTATGTATTACAAAAATGTAATAGTAGCAAAATAGCTCTACGCATCTCATTGTCATTCATATTAGAATCCAGAATTTAAATTGTAAATTATACAACATTTGATTATGAAGCTTTTAAATGTCCATTAGGGAATGCAATACCGGATGTACCGAATGCCGGTATTTTGAGCTATTTGTACATATTTGTAATACCGGTATTAAAGTTTAAATACCGTTTTTTCGGTATTTACTAGAAATTTAAAATTCTTATCTGTGAAATTCTTATTCTAATCTGTGAATTCTTATTTAGAATTCTGAAATGATGGAACGTTTTTTGTAACTGAAAAATCCAATCCAAAAAAAAAGCAATGATCGACTTAAACCTGCAAATTAACTTTTCCGACAGTGAATTAGACTTTAATCCAGAACTGTATCAGTTCTACTTCCAATAAAATTGGCTGTTGAGTCATTAGAGAGTTTTTGCATACCATATTTTGACGTCCGTTAGCTTTTTCTTCTTAGCGCGCATGCTCATAGGAAATATTATTACAGATACTCAGGCGCATTTCCTATGCGCATGCGCGCTAGGGAGGAAAAGCTAACGAACGTCCAAAATACGGTATGCAAAAACTCTCTATTATGTCATTGTGACTTAATAGAAAAGGAATTGTCTCTTGAACAAAATTAGAATTGGCGATAACTAAAAAAATTCAACAAAAACCAAAATACATTACAGATATCAGCTATATTCAAAACAATCCGACGTGAAATGGATTTATTTAAAGATGAAGGATTTAGAGATATATCCTTGAAAAAGTATATCGCGCATTGCTAACAGTACCACCAACTAGCGTAGATGCTGAAAGATAGCTTTCTGACAGCTGTTAACTGTTGCACAAAGTTACGTTTCAGGCTTAATGATAGCACAATTGATGCATTATGTTTTTTAAAATCACATTTCAAAATTTGTAATAGTACCACAGACTGAATAGTGATATTTACACTTTTGGTGATTTAAATATATAAGATGTATTTAAAAGTAAATAATTTTTGTGATATTTACATTCTCTAATAAAACTAGCAAATAAAAAAAAAAAAAAAAAAAAAAAAAACACCTGCGTTTTCTTTCTTTTCTAAAATTTCTACTACCGGTATTAAAACTGGTATCCCGGTATTAAGATCTAAAATACCGAATACCGTTATTGAACTTTTTGGTCCGATATTGCAATCCCTAATGTCCATCTAAGGAACTTCAGTTGATTTATTTTAAATTTATGGATCCTAAGTATTATTGATTGGAAAATCAGACCAGTAAATTATATCGTAATTCTTATGAATAAATTGCTTTTGATTTGTAGAAAAATTATATTGCAATCATCTCGCACGAATTGATTTTTTTCCAAGAAATGTTTAAAATTCATATTTCAACCTTGAAGTGATGAAAACAAATTATGCAAGATGATTGCAACATAATACCTGAGAATAATTTTCTTACTTTCTTTTTTACCTCATCAATGTTTGATATTTACATTTTATTTAATTGCAAAATATATTTATATCCCTTTGATGATAACTTTATATGATGCATTATTAGTCATTTTATTAAATGAACTATCGTTCACATCTGTGCAGATTTTTTTTTTTCATATATTCTAAAACAAATGGAACCAATTCATGTACTTAGACGTAGCTTGAGTAAATATTATCAAATCAGCCTATCTTACAGTATTATTAAAGTCTCTAGTTATATATTTTGCAACTGATCAAACAGTATTGATCTAATCTGTGCTGCTAACATTCAAGTGAAATAGAACAAAAAAATTAATCGTTTGCTGATAAAACGCATAGATACATGCTTCAGCATATCGTATAGCATTATTAAAATCCCTAATTATTATATATTTTGCAACTGATCAAACAGTATTGATCTAATCCGAGCTGCCAATATTCAAGTAAAATAGAACAAAAAATGAATCGTCTGCTGATAAGACGCATAGATATATGATTCAGGCCTAGATAGATAATTTGGCAGACGATTTTTAAATGTAAAAAATAAGAACTATATTTTGGAATATATCACAATATTTCATAATTTTTTTCCAAAGTACATGTTTGATTATATTTACTTGATAAGCCCATTGTATTTTCATTTTTCTTATTATAATTAGTTTGAAAGCTCAAATTTTTAATTGGGGAATTTCATAAAATGTTCTAACTTTATCTGTCGATTCCGTGTCCTCTCTCCGCCTTTTTTTTTATATATATATATATATATTGAATCGTGATAAATCGTTCTCAATAATGAATATTTTCCATAAAAACAATGTAAACTTTTTATTCTTTTTATTTCAAATGTTCAAATGAAAGAAGTGATTGTAATAATCTTCAAATATAAGACTATTTTTTTCGTGTCCCTCTTTTTTAACAAGAGAAATATCAAATGTTAAATATCATGTTCGGCAATTTAGCACAGTATAACTATGATTAAAATCATTCAGGTTTGTTGCTATTATTTAAAGACATAGAAAAAAGAACTTGAAATGAAAATGAATTTGCAGCATGAATTCTTAGAACGTCTTAAAAATGTGCTGCTATCAAACGCTAAGCATCATATTATTTGCCGCAAATACGGCAGATATGTAATATAAATAAAAATCAAATTGCCAAGTCACTGACCATTAGGTCATTAGGTAATGAGCTCTCCAATACTTTTCAATAACACATTCCAAGTCATTTAGTGGAGAGCACTCATCTTGGTGGACGCGGCCTGGTGGCCAAGTGGCTAGAACTCTGGCCATTTGTACCACAGGCATCAGGTTCGAATGTTGGCGACGGATGTTTGTGAGTGGTTCAAAATCCACGTTAAACTGCAGGTTCCGGTCCAATTAACCTAAAGCGTGGAAAAAATTACCGTAGAGGGGACAAACCAAACCATCCAGGTGGATAGCAATCATAGTCTGTCCAGAATCACATAAAACACAAATTAGGTGAAGTAGTCGTTTAATTAAGACGGAACAAATAGGCACTAAGACAATCGTGACCGGTCTAAAGTTTAAGCATGATAACAGCAGCAGCATGGAGGGAATTCAGGACACAGTGAGGTACACAAAACATACTTCAGAACCTATCTTCAGCAGCTTGGGGAGTCGCACGACGAAACGATTATCTGAAAAAATCTTTTTTATCTAATTTAGCACAATATAGGGGCAGGTGTCTAGACCTTTGAAGAATACCGATTTCCTTTTCTTGTTATCCCGAAGACCAGTGGGAAGGTACCCATTGGAAAGAAACTCTTCTCACAATCCTTTTCTTAAACTCCCTGTAGTTCTGCAATACAACTCCTATCTTCTTGGTAGTTTAAGGACACAGATATAATCTGAAAATATTACTGCTCTCTCAAAAGGGTAGACAAGAAGTAGGAAGGCTACATAGACAGCTTCGAGTTCTCCATGGAAGTGAATTATATATAATATAACGGATTCAACATTTCTCACTGTGCACCAAGAGCTGAGGGCTTCACTATAGTCACTGTAGCTTCACTGTAATTTCTACATATCAACCTATTGAATTGCATCATCTTCCTTCAACTCATCATTATAACGAACTCATAACTTTAAAATGAAATAAATAACTTTCATTCTTTCCATCTTAACATTCGTCAAGTTCACTTTTTTGTTTTTGTGATGTAAGATTCACTACTTGTGTATATTAATTGCCTATGTGTATTTTTCTGTCTATGTAACTTTTGTTCTTTAATAAACGCGCAAGCTGGATTCCAGTGGTTCCTAGTCATACTCTATATTCCTTCTCCTAATTATATCTGCCGTGTTATATTTTTCACTTTTCTTTATTGTCCGCAATTGGCAATATGCCTTTAGGTCAGTTGCCTTATCACAATCCTCTATTTTCCTTTCAAATTTCAATTTGAACTAAGAGACTCAAAATAGAAGGATTATTCAACCTGCAGTTCTATTTACATGTAGTATATATAAAGATGTGGTTCGAAGCGCTAACTATTGAGACACTGGAATAATTACATGTTATCAACATATAGACAATAATGTTGATAACATGTAATAATTTTCTTATCTGTTAATACAATTATTTTTATATTTATTTTATTATTCTTTTTAAACTTTAATGTCAATAAAATTACAGCAACTAAGCAATAATATCTGCTTCTAGAAATTGCTAAGTTGTCTGAATATTACAGATGCATTTCACCATTTTGAACTTATTTTATCTTTTTTATTTTCTGAAATATTCCTAGAAACTACGTTTTTGATAGCTATTTTCGTTACATTATGTCCTTATCTTTCCTGATTCTATGTCGAAGACTAATCTAGTGCATCAATGAAATGAAATTAGATCATACATTTGTTATCAGTATAAAATTATCGATCGGCCAATGAACTAATACAAAAAAACTTTTTTTTTGTATGTGTTTTCACTGAATTTCATGAAGTGTTTTCGTCAATCAATCAGATTTGATAAATATGATATAACAATAATAAGACAATTGCAATCAAAACTGCGATTATATTTAAATTAAACTAAGCGAAAATACCGATAGGATAAAAATCTAATCACGGGTTAGTTAAATTCCTGTTGCCAGATAGATGTTAATTTGGATAATTTGCCAAGATAAAAGTTTTACATAAAATTTATTATCTGCTCAGGTTGTCATGTAGTTCAATTGGCATCTCACTTAATTACTTTTTTTATTAATAAATTATGTATTTAAACAGAAATATTCAGATGTATTGATTTAAAATTAGAAATTGTTTTAGTACTATTTATTTTGCATTTAAGATGCATATTATAAATATGTTTCTTACATTATATTCACGGTTGTTATTTTAGACTTCTTATTGCTTTCTTCTATCCCCATTAATTTTAAATTATTTAGTTTAAACATTATTTAAAAATTAATCAATATAAATAAATTTAAATGCATATTTAGTAGAAAAGTACAAGTAATAATTTTTTTTTCCTCTATATTGCAGAAAGTCCTTCATTAGTACTTTCATTCATTTTTTTAAGTTTATCTGGCTTCTATTATTTAATACATGCAACTTAAATTAAAAAATTAAAGTTAATTAATTAAATTTAATTACTGAATTAATATTTGAAAAAAATTGTATTAACATCGAGTGTCATCACTACAAGTTTAAAAAATGTATTTGAACTTGAGTGGATGAATAAAAAGTATTTTAACGTTGAAAATTTGAACAAGATATATATATAGGGAGAGTGTGAGCTAATAAAAGAATTGAAAAAAAATTAATCAATATAAATAAATGTTTAAATGCATTATTTAGTAGAAAAGTAAATATAAATAAAAAGTAAATAATTCATTCTGACACATAATTAATTAAAAAATTAATCAATATAAATAAAATTTAAATGCATTATTTAATAGAACAGTAAATATAAAAAAAAGTAAATAAATCAGTTCTGACACAAAAATCAATTAGGTGACATTTAAATCCAGATATCCTATTGCTGTTTTGAAATGCCAGAAAGTTTGATTCATTTGTTACAGAAGGGCAGATATGCAGCAAATTCAGCATTACACAAGATTCCAAAGGTCACCATGGGGAGGTGGTCTTAATATTGCAATCACATTTTTATATCCCAATTAGGAATTAATAATTTCTGTAGAAATTTTCAATAAAACTGATAATAGTCAAACTGATAATAATGAACCCAGCTGAAATTTGCAATTTACGGTAATGAAAACATTAAAAACAATATAGAAATCTGTAGAAAAATAGAAATCTGTAATATTAATTAATTAACATTATTTTACTAACAAATAAAAATATGTTTTTATTAAAACTAAAATGACTATGTGATAGGAATTCTTGTAATTCAAGTCTGGCAAAAATTAAGTGATATTTTTGTCATCGACTCACATTTCATAATTTTTCTAAAATAATTTGAATAATGTTTTTGGTCATGTTTATTATCCAAAAAATATATGGATATTGTTTTGGGGAGGGGGTTTTTCGTGGTCTTGACCACTTTCAATCTTGGACATTTCATTGTAATTTTTTTTTACCCATAAAATTATGGGTATTATTTTGAGAGTGAATTTTTGTTTCCTTGATCAATATTTTTTCTTCCCATTTCCAATGTTACTTATTATTATTTTTATTCCTTTCACGAGCTTTTTTTATATCTAATATTTATTTAAATTTCCTTCACAAGCTAATAATCATGTAATTAAATATCAATTTCAACTTTACTTATTGTTTTTTCCTTTTATTTCTTCCATAAGCTTTTTCATACATAATATTTATATAAGTTTTTTTTTTCATGAGCTAATAATTATAGTAAATAATATAAAAATCGTTCTAAAAAAATCATTTGATGAAAGCAAAGACAACGTTGTTTCAAAGTAAAATGAGTAAATAGTAATAGTTTCAAAGTAAAACCACCTATGGTGCCTCAAAAAAAAAACCAGTTTTCTGCTAATAGGTAACGATACATAAGACTCGTTCCCACCGAGGCGTGAGGCGTTTAAGCATGAAGCGTTGACCAATCACTAACCTCACCACGTTCGCCTGAAACCGGTTTGAAATTGCACCGCTTTGAGTTGACAAACTTTCAACTCGAAGCGGAACTTCACTAGGCGTAATGCTATTTCTAACATTTCGCTGTGAAGGGGTCGAAAAATTTTCTTGCCTGTCGCGTGAATCTTCAACGCTTCACGCCTCAGTGGGAACGAGACTTTATTGGTTCCTCAACAACCCTTTATTTATACGTCTTATATGATTATTCATAATAGCTGCCACATTCAAGGAGCAAAATCAATAGAAAAAAAGTCAGTATTTATAATTTTTAACCATTACAAAACTACGATGCATGAACATTAAAATTACTTAATCATCAAATATGAATACGTTGTCATTTTTACTCATAAAATATATGGGTATTGTTTTGGGGAGCGGTGTTTTTCGTGTCTTTGATCACTATCAATTTTGTTTAAATTTCTTTCAAGGGCTTTTTATGCATGATATTTATTTTTAAAATAATTATTAATTAATTTAGAAGAAAATTAGTATAAAACTACTTTAAAAAAATCGTCTGGTGAAAAGCAAAGAAAATTTTATTTTAAAGTGAAAATGAGATTTTTCAAGAATAGAAAATCACTTGGAAATCTTTACTTTTTAATTTTTTTAGATTGTTGTTATGCGTTTTGTTCTTACATTAAATTCTAAATTTTATGTATGGCTCATGAAAGGAGAAATATCGATATATATAAATACTTTTACACCCTGTATATCGGATGAGCTGATATACAGGCTTTCTCAATATTTGGTTATGTTTGATAATTTGGTTTGCTTTGTTCAGTGAAAATAAATAAGTAGCATGATTTATACGTTCGACAGAAAATAGATTGTCATCATTAATAAATCATGCAGTTAATCACGATCATTATCATTAATAAATCATGCAGTTAAAAATAAGGATATAAGCTCTATATTTTTTCATTATTTACCGCAAACAAATATGCTTAAGTGGAAGAAAAAATCAAACAAAATTTTTAATTTCTTTCTTTTATTTTCAGACTATTTTAAAATATTTTAGAACAACCTGAAAATGTCTAATAAAATAGGTATGTATATATTTTTATTTTATTTTTTATTACAAAAACATACTGATTTTAAGATAACTTTCAGAATAAATATATTTTACATCATTTTGAAAAAAAATTGGGGGAATGTGATGAATTATGAATTTCACTGAACAAACTGTTGCTTAAAAGTAACAAATGATATTTAGTAAAGTGAAAAATAAATTAAAATAAATAAAATTTTGAACATAAAACGAAACATGAATGATAAAGTAAAAATAATAAAAGAAAATTAATAAATTCATTTTGTATAAACAACATTAAATTGAGTAATTTTTTCCTAAAAATGCTTTAAATATTTCTGAAATGAGTTATTCAATATTCTACAAATTCGTTAATTTAGGGTTTCCTAATCTCAAAATACCACTCGGGGATACCATTTTGAGTCGATTAAAGAGATTCAACGTGAATCGGCGAGGGCTTTGAAGAAGGCCATCCCTGCCGATGACTTTTTAGCATGCATTGAGGATTGAAAAAAAAAAAGTTGGCATAAGTGCATTGTGTCCGGAAGGGATTACTTTGAAGGCGATGACATAAATTTGGAAAAATATATAAAGATTTTTGGGGGAAAAATTTAATTGGTCTTACTTTTAAGGCACAGTAGTATTTTATTTAAAATTTATCATTAAGTTTTTATGCATAAAATTATTATTACAAATTATTTAAAAATAAATTTGTTACAACTTTGTCATTTGATATAGTATATATAGATTTTTCAATTTTTAAAGTTCTTTTATTAAAACGTTGAAATAATTTTTCATGGAATAATTGCGTTAACAAGTTGGGCATCCAAATTGGATGAACTCAATTTGTAAAAAGTGAGATACGTTGAAAATTCTCGAGACTAAAACGGGGATGGGCATATTAAATATATAGGCCAGAAAAGTTCTTGTATTTGGATCAGGAAAAAAAAAAAAAGTTAGATGGTACGAATCCCCAGATTTCACTTCTGGAATATTCGTTTTGACTTGGGGTGATAACAAAAATCTGTTCAACGTGAGACAATGAAAATTCAATAAAAGTTACATTCAATAAAAATTGTTGTAGAAGAAACATTAAAGTATGAAAGGAATATGTTTTAAAAATTGAAGGCATTAAAGACTTTTGCAGTTTTTATATTACTGTTCAATGGCATAAAAAATAAGAATAATAATGTGTTAATACTAATTTTCTTGAGCACATTAAATTTAAAAAAATAATACTTTAATTACAGTTCATATGTTTTAAAGAAAAATAAGTATTTATTCGTGTATATTTGTAATTCATGAATTGAAAAAGTTATTTCCATGAAAATATTTATATGAATAAATAGAGCATTTAAAAAGACTTCTTAAAAAAATATATTTCTTAAAAATATTGTAAAAGACAATATGAGAGTCTGTAACTAGCAAAAATACTATTGTGTGAAGATTTGAAATGAAGCAAACAATTGTTTTATTTCCTTGTTGTGGTTGTTACAGTTGACATCTGTGATACTCTAAATTTTAAGGTGCTCTGTGTTTGTTCGTCATTAACTAAACTACAATTTTGTTTCATTTTGTTTTAAAATAGATGTTGAGGTGCTTCGAGTCTTTTGATGAGATTTTAAAACTGTAATATTTTTATTTTTTTTTTGCACATTCCTTTTGTTTGACCCAAATGATAAACTTTGTCTAATTTATAATATTTAATTTCAGGGCGTTATTTGAATTGTTACCCGATGGATTTTTCTTGGAATTATTTTTCCAAAGCTTTTACACGCAGAAAATTCATTCCTGACGAAAATTTAACTAAAACAGAGCTTGATCGTTGTTTATCAGTATTTGATTTGACATTTTTGGGTAAGATTAATGCATTTAAATTCAAAAATTATGTGTTTTACAATGTCTTTTTTTTTTTTGTAAGTCATTTGGAATTTAAAAAAGAAAGACAATAACCTAAAATTTACTGTTTCTAAACTTAATGTTTGTATACGACTTTTTTTTAAGCGACTAAACTAAGTGTTTAAATATTGTGGGCAATAATTTTATTACGTACAAAACACGTAAAAGTTTTATAACTGTTCTATATACAAATATTTTTACGCATATTATAAAAATTAAAAATGGGCATGAATTTCAAAATCAAGTTGTCAAAAGAAAAATTTAAAATAATAAATAAATATTCTTTAAAGTTATAACTTTTACATTGTTTTTTTTCTTTTGTATAATTAACAATCAAACTTAATCAAAGTAAAGTAAAAATACCTTCCAGTTTTTTTTTCTCTAAATAATTACACTAATTTTTGACTATATAAAGCAACAAAGTGATATATTTTTGTTAATCATAAATTTCTTATTGTCTGAATTAATTATCCTAAATCAACATTTTGATAATGACTTTGAAATTAATTACATGAGAAAATGATCAAGAATGTAGTAAAATCAAGTTTGACTTTTCTCTATTAAATACAGGATTTTAAAAATTATAGATGTCAGAAAAGCATCTTATATTAAATGCTATTATTATAGCTATGTGAAGATAATTAAAAATTCAATTTGTTAGTTGAAATTTAAATTACTTCATTATAAGTTTTAGTTCTCAAAATTATTTACTTGTGTTATTTAATAGGTGTTGGAAGTACTCTTGGTCTAGGTATTTATATTTTAGCCGGTAAAATTGCAAGTGAAACAGCTGGACCTTCTGTTTGTCTCTCATTTTTCATCGCTGCTGTGGCATCTGTATTTGCTGGTTTGTATTATTTTAAATAAACTAAATGTTGTAACCAATAAATTTATCATTTCTGTAAAATGCATGAATTTATTATTCTTAATCAGTACATAAATATTTATATTTTTATTGATATAATTTTGGTAAACTATGAATTAAATTAATTAACACTTAAAACTTCAGGCAAAAAAAAAAAAAAATATTCATTAAATTAAATTAATTTATTAATATAAGTTCCTGTAATTTATTTGAATATATCATATTTATTATTATTAAACAATTTAATAAACTTAATTAAAAATAATAAACTAATTATTAGTTTAAAAATAAAAATACTGTGGAGATGGAAATGTAAGATTTTCAATCTGTTTCTGGTTTGTATAAATTCTCCTTGTAGTTAAAAAAAAAAAAAGAAGATACTTGCAAATTTTTTGACTGTTAAAATTTAATGTGGTATAATAAATCAAATTTTAAAAATTTGTTTTCATACTAAAAATATATTTAAGAAAAAGGGGGGATTATTCATTCATTCTCATTATTCATCTTTTACTAATGCACTCTATAGAAATTTTTTCATAGAATGACAATTTATATGAGCAATCTTGCACAAGATATTTGTTTATATATTATTATCAATAATACTATAGAGTGGAATTAATAATTAAAATTTTAGATTGAACACAACTTGCTTAACATTTAATAAATGCTATCTTGGTTTGTTTGAAAATATTAAAAAAAATAATTTTTGCTTTAATCATTTAATATTTAAATAAAAGAAAATAAATCATCTTGTCATCTTTTAATAGTCATCTTATGCCCTTATTAAATATATGTGAATTTCAACATTACCAATTTTCTTGTATTTAATTTTAAAAATTATTTTTGTTAAGTAAAAAAAAAAAAATTCAATATAATTATGTTTTTGTTTGGGCAAGAATTTTTTTCAATAGAAAAATTTTCTCAATATGTGCCTCCTTCTTATATATTAAAAGTTGTAACTTAGTTTATTAACAGTGTTTCTTACATAATGAAATAAAGACAAATAAAATAATATAAAATACATAAAACTCATTCCTTTTACATGTCTCTTTTTGTTTTTTTTACCTAATTTTTTAATAAGTTGCACCTTTTTTCAAATGTTATCTAATTTTTTCATAAAAAAATTAATTTCATTTTCAACCTACTTTTTTTTTGTTGCATTTTTAAATAAATGAAAATGTAGCTATTAAAAATTACATTATAAATGTAATTTTTTATTAACTGCAATATAGGTGAATTAAAGAAATTTGTTAGACATGATTATCTGAACACATTATTTTAATATTGATTTTTTTTGGGGGCTTTTTTTCTAATTGAATATTATGTCCTATCATAAGAATTTAAAATAAAACTTAATTGTAGTATTTTAAACTATTGTAAACATGATTTTATAGATTGAAAGATGCCTTTTTTAATTTGTTTTTATTTTGTTTAAAGAATTTTGTTAAAAATATTTAAAATATATTTTTATGGTTTCTGATTTGTAATTATCAGTTTACAGTTTTAGATTTTAGTTTTTCAAAGTACTTATAAAAGATTATTTTAAATTCAAAGTTTTAGAAATGAACAAAATGTATTCTTTTATAAAATATGCTAATTGTTAAAACATAGGTTTTCCTTATTGAATTATTAAGGTGATCTTTTTTGAAAATGTATTTCTTAAGAGCGTTTTTATCTAATTAAATCCATTTACATGAATCATGATAGTTATCATGAATCTTTCTGAACATCTTTCTGTATATTGCTTAATTTAAAAATAGAGTATATTTTTGAATCATTATTTCATAACCAAAGATCACAATGTACTGAATATTAAAATCATTGTTTTACTACAATTTTAGTAAACTTATTGTAGATTTCTTATTATTTTTGTATAAATTGATGTAATATGTTTGTATCAACATCAATCATGTTTCATCAATCATGTTTAATCAAGCACTAACTAATATTAATTGTTTTTTTATAATTAGCTCAAAAATAAAATTAATGAATTATGGGAATCTTAAGTTCTTAACTTTCACATAAATATTTTAAAGGGATTGAGACTAATTAAATACTAAATTTAATGATATTGATAATTGATATTGAAAAAAAAAAAAATCTTATATTGTTTTTAATATTACTTTTTACTCTATAATTAACAGCTCTTTGTTATGCTGAATTTGGAGCCAGAGTTCCTAAAACTGGGTCAGCATATGTGTATAGTTATGTTACTGTTGGAGAATTTATGGCCTTTGTCATTGGTTGGAATCTTGTTTTAGAATATGTAATAGGTAAGTACTTTCATCCAAGTTTAATTTTCACATTGCTATTTTATATTACTTATTTAATTTTGAGTTGTAATTGAAATAGTTTCTTCTTAAATATTTTGCAAATCTTATTGCTTAAAATATTTTAAATTGTATATTTAAAAATACATACCAAAAGTTTTTTTTTTCTTTTTACTATGTATGTGTTTTAAAGATTAAAATTCATCGAATTTAATATTGAATTTTTTATTCAAAATTTCTCTTTGAATCGTTTTGAATACAATGGATAATTTTTCAATATATTGCAATATTTACAATTTTTGTAAAGCATATTTTTATATTTTTAACTTCTTTTTAAGGTACTGCATCAGTAGCCAGAGGTTACAGTGATTATTTGGATTCCATGTTTAATCAGACCATGGCGAGGTATTTAAATGCAACACTTCCTATTCATGCCGAATCACTTTCTTCATACCCAGACTTTTTATCTTTTGGTATTACATTATTATTAACTGGTAAGTAAACACTTTACTTATTAATATGTATCTTTTGTAATATTTTGTTGCTTTTTAAGGACTTTATCTTTAAAGTTGTTACACTTTTTTGTACGCAAGTTAAAAGGGATGGGGATGGATCTAACCCCCCACCCCCGCAAATTTAATAGACTTAAGCCAGTTGTGAGGTAGGTTAAAATCATTTGATTGTTGGATTTTAAGATGCATGCTCACTTAGTGATAGCTTTATCTCATTATATTCAAAGTTGGATTTAATAAGAAAAAGGAAAGGACTAATGTTTGTAAAAATCATTTTCAAAAAAATATAAACACTATATTTTCTTATGCTACCAAACAGTTAATTACTCATTATTCATCCTCTTTCATTATATTTATAGTTCCCATCGACACCTATTCCCCACTTTCTTTTTTTTATTAGCATTTAATTACAGATATTTTCTTGAAGAAATATTTTTTGTAAATGTTATTTTGCAATAAGAACTATTTAGGAAAATTCAGTATTTTAGAAAAATAATTAACAATGTTTGGACAAAATATGCTTCTCATTTTTGTAAGAGCATTAGTGAACAAAACATAATCTGCTATTCTTTAGTTTAAAGAAGAAAATGTTTTTATTTTATCTTAGTTTAAAGAAAAGAAAAAAAATATATTTCTAACAATTATTAATGCATTTCTGTTCTTTTATTATATTCCTTCTGTTCATTGATAAGTTTATGTTAAATAAGAGCAGATATTTTTATTAATATAAGCAAAATTATTCTTAACTTACTTATTTTATATTCAATTATCAATTTTGAAGAACTTAAACTGAAATGACATTGATAGTGGCAAAATAATAAGATGATTAGTTACTATTCTTTTATTCATATTTGCAGTTTCTGCAAATATATTCTATTAGTTATAGAGAAATTTAAAAAATGTATTTTTAAAAAGTGTCATCAGTTCAGTAAATTTTGTCGCTCACAAAGTTTGTATTTTTCTGTAATTTTGTTTTATAGTTTTTAATCATGTTATTATTTAATCATTTATTTCATCTGTGTTAAAGATATTTTTAGATTATTTGAAATATTTCTAAAAACTTTATTTTTTTGTATCAAGAATTAATTTAATAAATATAACAGGGTATTAGAATTTATTTAATTACAGATATTTTCTTGAAGAAATATTTTTGTAAATGTTATTTTGCAATAAGAACTATTTAGAAAAATTCACTATTTTAGAAAATAATTAACAATGTTTGGACAAAATATGCTTCTCATTTTTGTAAGAGCATTAGTGAACAAAACATAATCTGCTGTTCTTTAGTTTAAAAGAAGAAAATGTCTTTATTTTTATCTTAGTTTAAAGAAAGAAAAAAAAAAAATTTATATTTCTAACAATTATTAATGCATTTCGTTCTTTTATTATATTCCTTCTGTATTGTATTTTACATTACATAAAACCAATCTTTTATGAAAAATATCAAAATGTACTATAATGTTTTATATGAACAAACAAAATGTTAACAATTTAGAATTATAAATAGAATCTAGAATTATAATATCATAATTACTCATTTTATGCACAATTATGTTTTTATTTTCCAATGACCAGTTTATTTTCTTTCTGCAGTAAAAACAACCCAAATGCTTACTACTGAACAAAAATCATATTTTTTTGTTGTGTAGAAATCAGATAGTAAAACAGTAACCAATTTTCATACTATTATAAATTTATGTTTTTCTGAATTTGTAAATGAGGACAAATGATAGTTATCAATAAGTAATCTTTAAAAATATTATTACTAATTTGTTTTATAATGCTGTTTTTTTTTTTTGTCAAGTTTTATTTATTTATTTATTTTGCTTTCAGTGTTACTATCTTTTGGTGTGAAAGGTTCTTCTGTTTTTAACAATATTTGTACAGTTCTAAATCTGTTGGTTGTAACTTACGCTGTGATTGTTGGTTGCTTCAAAATAAATTTTCATAACTGGAATCTGGCACCTTCAGAGATTCCAAATAAAAAGTATGGGACTGGTGGTTTCTTTCCGTATGGGTTTCGAGGAGTAATATCTGGTGCTGCTACTTGTTTTTATGGATTTGTAGGATTTGATTGCATTGCCACCACAGGTAATACTTTTATATTTTTGTACTTAATTCTGTGCTATATTATACTATACTAAGTAAGTATAATATGTGCTATATTATACTTACTATATACACATATATATTATATAAATGCGCACACCTGAAGAAACTAAACAGAAAATTTAAACTAAACTAATATGAAAAATACTAAAAACAGATTAAATAAAAATAAAAATATTCCAAAACAAATGTCTCCACGAAATTAATAAACAAATAAAAAAGTTTTAATATCATGATTGACTTATTAACTTTCATGTAACTTATTGAAAGTTTTCAATTAATAATTTGTAATATAAATAATAGTTTACATTTAAAGCTAATTAACTTGAAGATGTTTTATAAGGTGTGTCGTATATCTTTTTTAAATAATACAGACTATCTATAGATTTTTTTTTAAAAATTGTCTTTTTTATTATTGTAGGTGAAGAAGCTAGGAATCCTCAAAAGGCGATACCTATAGCCATTATAAGTTCATTGTTGATTGTTTTTGCTGCTTACTTTAGTGTTTCTTCAGTTCAAACACTTTTGTGGCCATACTATGATCAAGATGTATCTGCTCCTTTACCATATGTCTTCCAAATGGTTGGCTATCCAGTTGCTAAATGGGTTATAACCATTGGAGCATTAACAGGGTTATCTACTAGGTAAATTCAAAACATGGCATTTTTTATTATATATATTACCATACTCTATTAATATTATATATATTGCAATGATTTATAATTAACTGATTTTTTTCATTATCTTTCTGTCTGATATGATTTCTGCCAGTTTAATATGACGAATAAGACTTTCAGTTAAAATGCTTATTACATATTTAATTGTACAGATGTTATATTTTTGTCAATTAACTGTCAAGCTGTATTTAATTAATATCAAATTTCTGCAAATTTATTCAATAAACATTTGTTGCTGTAAATTTCAAATTGCAAGTTTGTTAAATTTCAGAACTTGATGTTTAGAAATTTTAAGTTAAAGAAAATTTTATTTCATTAATGCATTTATTATGCTAAGATGAATTCTTTTCTTTCATTAATATTTTGTTATTCAATAATTTCTCATTTGGTTTTCTTTTAACAAGCTGAATTATTTGGTTCTTAAATTTATAAAACTGTTATCTTTCATCGCCATACTTAACATCCATGCTTTTGTTAAATTTTATACATAAATACCTTTTAATATATTTCATCTGTCTTTATAGAATGTAGAAAATATCACATGTATATAGATGCATATATATATATGCATTTAGATATTTTAGTGTACAAATTATGTGAAATAATTCTTTAGATTTAGGTTTGTAATTTTTAAAAAACTATTTAATAATTAACATTTATTTAAATTGCATATCTTGGTGAATTTATATTATAATTTGCAAAATGAAATTATATAGATATTTAATTTGTTTATAATCTTATGCTTTTTTTTTTTTGTCATGGCCTAGTCTTCATTTATTATATAAACTTTTTTCTATTTAAATAAATAATTTTTGTGTAATATCTTCATTAATAAATCAATGTTAATAGATATCAAACATCTATTTTTCATTTGAAAATCTTTCCTTTTTTCTTAATTTGATGAATAATATTAAGTTTTTTACTTACTTCTTTTTTTTATTTAGTCTTCTTGGTGGCATGTTTCCTCTACCCCGAATTTTGTATGCAATGGCCAATGATGGTTTAATTTTTAAATTTTTAGCAAAAACACATCATAAATATAAAACACCAATGATTGCTACATATGTTAGTGGAGTTTTTACGGGTAAGTAAAACTGAAATTTCGCAGAATTTATTTGTTTTCCTTCTATTTCTCAACATTTTGTTAAATATTTATTATTCATTATATTTTATTGAAAATTAAAAAAAAAAAAATGTGTTAATTTTAGGTTGCATGGCAATGCTGTTTGATGTTAAAGAATTGGCTGACATGATGTCTATTGGTACTTTGCTAGCATATACTTTAGTTGCTGTATGTGTTTTAATTCTCAGGTAAAGAAAATTTAAGGCTTTCTAGTGTTTTTAATTTAATTGATCCTTTATAATGCAATATATATACATATTTTATTAATAATAGTTATCAAATAAAACTTTGTTGTAGTTGTGCTATTTTTTATATACTTATATTTAAATTATTAATGCATATAATGTTATCTAAGTTTTAATCTATCTTTAAATATTGAATTGTGTAGGTATCGTATTGATGAAGAAGTTATTCCAATGAATATATTTTTGAACAATGGAAGATTGTCAAGAAGTAGTACTGTTAATGAGTAAGTTATAAAATAGCTATACATCTAAAGAGTCAAGTGCATTTCATTTGAAATGCTTTTTAAGTCAGCTAATAAGTCTTCAGTATTTTAAAGCATAGCTAAATGTTATGAAATTTATTAAAATGCTGAAAAAGAAAATGTATGGTAGTATGTTATATAAAACCACCTAAGATAATATTACAACTATAATTATATTACTACAGTATATTTAAGAGATTTAATAAATAATTAATATTTATTGATTTTAGTTTGCTTATTTTTTACTGTTTTTTTTTAGACAGATTTCTAAAAATATAACTTTTAATATTATAGGTTATATAAAACAATAATATTAAAATTTAGGTTATATTTTTAAACCTATTTATAAGTTAATTAAAAATATTATAGGTTTTCTTCTGTGTTCCCCTTTAAATTCTGAAATAAATCAGTCAATAAAAACTACTTGTGGAAAAATAACTGTGTATAATTAAATTTTCTTATTGATTTATTGTTTAAAAATTTGTAAATGTTAATATTAGGAAGGAAATCACTAAAATTTGTAATTATTTTTTTAATAGTTTACTTCATTTTTTTACTCCAACTCAGAATTTAAATTTTATAGCACATACACAGATTTGCCTTTTTCAGAGATATATATAATGCTTTTTTCATATATATAGAATTTTGTCTTTTCAGATATGATGCCACAGAATTGGGTGCAAGTTCATCAACTATACCAGACAATCCATACTATATACGTAAAATGGCAAAAAAAAATATGAGTGCCATTACTTCTTCTACAAATACGATGCTAGCTTCTACACAACATTATTCTTATAAAGACATATTAGAGCAAATATTTAATAAAGAAGGTATAGAAGTGCAAACCGTATTATCATCAAAAGTCAGCGTTGGCATTATTGTTGTGATAGGTAAGTTTGTGCAATATTTTTATTTTGAAAATTATACTTGTTAAGAAATTGCTGGATGTATTGAAAATTTATAACATATGAAAACTTTAGAAGATAAGAACAAACTTTAATATGGATAGTATTTTTTTTTTTTTTTTTAATTTTCTGTAAAATATTTAGTATTTAAAGAGGAACTTTATAAATTTAAAAAAAAAAAAACTATTTTTCAATTTAAAAATTTTTTAACAAATCTATAACTAATATAGCTCGGATCTGAAAAGTTAAAGAAAAAAAAATTACTTACCATTAAAACCTTTTCCATCTTAGATGATCAAAATGTCATTAAATACTAGTATTTACTTAGTAGTTGAATATCAATATCTTATTCCAAAATTTAAATTTCAAATGCATAAACATCTATGATTATATATATATATAATATGGATATGAAGTACCTTAATCTCAAGGAAGTCGCCAATTTTTATATGTCTTAAGAAAATTAAAGCAAAGTAACAATTAAAGTATGTCTATATAATTGTTGTCTGTCTTGTTGAATGTAGAATTCCTGCTTTCAATAAATAATACTTACATGGTGACATTTTTTAGAAATAGTTCTAGATTTTTAATTATTTCAAAATTATTTAAATAAGCCATGAAAAAAAAAAATGATTTTTATGCTAATTTGTATAATTTAATTCTATAAATTGATATAAATATACTAAAATTACTAAATATTTTAAATGAGCTCTTGTTTAATCAAGAATATTATTATAAATTTTTTAAAAAGGGTTTTGTTATATAAATATTTTCTTGTATTCTAATAGTGGTGCAAAAGTTGAAAGTTATGTATCTGAATACTAAGAAAAACAAATTTCATTAAAAATGATTTTGTTTTTCTAAATATACTTTGTGATGATCAGCTTGCATATGTTTGCAATTTTTCCATTTCAATTGTTTCCCAAAACATGTATTTTTAAGGCATCAATCGCTTTTTCTGGTATTGAAAATCGTTGACCTTATAGTTGTTTTTCTTGTACAGCAACAAAAGAATTAATTAGGTGCCAGAGCTAGTGGAGCTAATAGGGGCTGTGTGGTGGATGATTCATCAATTCAATGTTTTTAGGAAATAAATGTTGACTTGTTTAGGCCATTGTGTGAGAGTTTGTATTATCAAGAGGAAAACTGTTGTGACAATAGTTTTTTTTCTTATTTCTCCAAAGACTTATGGCAAAACCAATGCTTGTGTACCATTCAGAATTTACTTCTCTACAATACTATAGCCGCATGTCCATTAAACCAAAATAAAAAAAACAGACTACAATTTGTTTTAAAATACTTCTTGCACAAATAACTTCTGTTGGATTAGACATCTTGGAAGATCCATACAATCGACACCTTTTTTATTTTTAGGCTCATATGCATAGATCCAAAGTTCATCCCCGTGTAAATGTTATACACAGCTTTTGATGTGCCACAATTGTATTTTTGAAGTATTTCTTTATACTAATTTTCATGAGTTTGTTTTTAATTGATTGTCATATTATGTGGAATCCATTGTGAACATATCTTTATATCTAAATGTTCATATAAATTTTTTTGTATGCTCGTTATACTATGCCTAATGACACCTCAATGTTATATAGTATGTCACATGACTACCCTGCAGTATTAGTTTGCAAAAAAGCATTGATCCTTTCTGGCAAAAACAGCAAATTTTGGACAACCTTCTTTAAAATTCTTTCATCCTTTAGTGAACAATGACAGCAATTAAATTCACTGAACCTAGTAATATACAGTAGATTTAAATAGTTCTTCATTGCCAAAGTTGATATGATCTACTTCAAAAGTCGTAGTGTTGTAAAAAATAAGTGCTTGAAAATTTTCATGAGTTAATTCGGTGTTTTGATTGGCATAAAATTTTCAAGTTGCTGTAAACAACCACAAGAAATAGGCCACATGAACTAAGGAATTATTGAATTGCCTCTACAAACTTTGAATGTATTTATTATTGTTTTAACTCATGATCAAAATGTTCTTGTAGTTAATCATAATTTTCTTAGCGTCAATAATAAAACTAAATGAAATCAAATTGTTTATAATTACTATTACTGATATATCCATATGACAAAACATTTTTCTTAAGGTAAAAGTGTCAAACTTTTTGATGGATATGTCAGATGAGGTCATGCAACTCTACCGCAGCTTGTTCCAGATGCATAAGTAGCAACTCCTGTATATAACAACAAAAATTCACTTTAAATGTTCTCAAACTTGATTTTTATTGTTTTTAAAATAACTTAGCACTTATTTTTAAAGGGCTCAAATAAGGTTTATTAATTTTAAAATACTGTATGGATACTAATTTTTTATGCTAAATTATTACATTATCCAGGTTTCACAGATTCACCATTATAGGCTTATAGTATTTTTATTCTTATTTTTATAGTTTAAATTTATATGAGTAAGTGATGTGTTATTTGTTTAAAATGAAGTTGAGTACATGCAGATTGACTGAAAGTGGTGTTCATAGTTTTATAATTAAACAATACGAAAAATCTGAAATTAATAAACTTATTAAATCTGTTAATAAGATCAACAAGCAATTTCAATTTTTCAACAATCAGATACATCACATATCTATAACATGAATTTTTAAAAATATCTTTAGGTATTCTTCTTGTTATTCTGGATACTTTATTGACAGTTCTAGAAGATGATTTGTACATGTTGGATCCAGGAGCTTTATTTTCTGTTGGAGTTTTAGGATTTCTTGTTGTAATTGCAACAATTGCATTGGGAAGACAACCAGCTGATAACCGACAACTGTCGTTTAAGGTTTGTATTATTATTTTTACAAATAAAGAACTTTCCTTTCAAACTTTACGACAGTTATAAAAAAATATTCTGGTCAACTAAATACAAAAATAATTCATTTGCTATTAAATTTTTTTAACAGTCTTAGAGAAAAATTTTTATTAATTACAGGTTTGAATTAAATTTCAGACAATAATTTATCTTTCTAATTCAAATCTCATTGTGAAATTTCATTAAATAAATAAATACTATTACTTATGCTTATAGTATTTGAAGTTAAGATGCACATATGTTACTTTTTTATTATGAAATTATGAACTATTGGCAGGAATTATTGAGTTATCTTTTACAAACTTTGAATGTATGTATTATTCTGTTTTATCTCATGATCGAAATGTTTTTGTAGTTAAAAATAATCTTATTAAAATTTGAAACTCATTCAGTTTTACTATTTTCATAATTGTAGGTACCTTGGGTTCCAGTTGTTCCTGTATTAAGTGTATTTGTAAATTTCAATCTGATGCTCAGGCTATCAGTGAGAACATGGGAACGTTTTTTGTATTGGATGATTGCTGGTAAGTTAATATATTTTTTGAAAAAGACAAAATTACTATAATATTATTTGTATAACCATAATGCATAAATTCTTTTTCCTACATGTTTGATTTTTCCATATTTCCTTTCTTTATTCCCTCTTTTCACAAGTTCAACTCACAGTCAGCTTTCTGTTGGCATGTTGAGACAGGAGTATTTCCCTAGATGCTCTTGTCACTTTCTTAGTTTGAGCTTAACTCAAACAGATCAGTTTGTCATCAACTACTGTATTAAATGTAGTATGCTTGTTTTTTCTCTTTATGCTTGGCGGTTAAGTCATAGTAAGATTAATTAAAAGTTATTTATGTATTATAATAAAATATATCAAAGGGAATAATATTTTAGTTAATATTAATTTTCATTAATGGCATCAAGTAGTAAACCATCCATTTTAACAAAATCTAAAGATAATTGACTTGTTAGTTAGCTCTGCATCATTGTGCCAAAAAAGTTGCCATATAAAAGAGAAGTTCTCAACATTTTTTTTTTTCCATTAAAAAAAAGTGTAATAAACCTGAAAATTTATCATACTGTACTACTAGGGATAGGCTTTTGTATGAGAAAAGCCAATATTCTCTCCAAAAACAGCATTGTAGATAAAATTATAAGCCTTTTTTAAAGAATGGCAAAATACCCCAAAAAATAAAACCGAATGTGCAGAAGGCTTGCAATAAAAGAAGAATGTAGAATGGCTCTTTTTGATATTGCTCATGCTAATGGCCTTAATATGATCAACATCCAAGAAGATAAAGAATTTTTACTTTCTTAAAACAAAAGAGACGATCTGATGAAATGGAAAATGTATATAAAAATTTTGAAAATGGAAGGAAATTTATTGAAAATGCCTCATTTTAAAAAAAATGAAAAGAACACAATGAAGAAAAACAACAAAATATTGCTATTTTAATAAATTCAAATTCCTTCACAGGGATATGAAGTTAAAAGTAGATGAAAGTTTGATTGTGATAGATGATCTGCAAACGAAAATCAGCCAAGTGCCTCTTTTCAGGGGGTGGGAGTGGATGAAATATAGGTAATAATGTTGAGGCAAGTCTCAATACAGTAAAGTTCAGTGATAAAACATTTGTTCAGTGATAAGCTATTGTTTTAATTGTAACACTAAAAGTATAGGGTGTCATTCATCCAAGTACAATCTGAAAAATTTTGTAGATTTGAGAATGAAAAGCTTTGATCTGAAGTAATTTTTCCAAAAAGGTATATCATTCTATGTTATATCAGTAACAAGAAAAGAAAAGATATATTAGACTTAATTAATGAAATGTGTTTTCAACAAATATGGCAATTATACCCAACCTTTCTCTCTACTGTTAAAAATGTCTACCACTTTGACATTTAGATGTGGTATTTGTTTAGTAAGATTTTTAAAACTTTGACTTGTATAGACTAATTGATATCATTTGCATATAGAATATATGTATAAAGTAATATTCAAGATTAGTTAGCTTCAATTAATGATTGATTAGTTGCTTGCGTAATGCTTTATTTTTTAAATCATTTCTGTGACTTCTGCTCACTTTTAGGCTAGTTCTTATCTAATCGGATCTTCATATTCATTTTTTGTTGTTTATGGCTAATAAAAAACGATCAATTTTAGATAGTATCATCTAATTGTCATTCATCCAAGCACAATCTGAAAAAATTTTGTAGATTTGAGAATGAAAAGCTTTGATCTGAAGTTTTTTCCAAAAGTTGTTTATGGCAATTTAGATAAAAACAACGGCAATTATACCCAACCTTTCTCTACTGTTAAAAATGTCTACCACTTTGACATTTAGATGTGGTATTTGTTTAGTAAGATTTCTTTAAAACTTTGACTTGTATAGACTAATTGATATCATTTGCAGAATATATGTATAAAGTAATAAAGATTAGTTAGCAATTAATGATTGATTAGTTGCCTGCGTACGTGACTTCTGCCTCACTTTTTAGGCTAGTTCTTATTAATCGGATCTTCATATTCAATTTTTTGTTGTTTATGGCAAAAAAAAAACCATGATCAATTTTAGATAGTATCATCTAATTGGTAAAAGCACCACGGCTCTTAGCATTGTAAAGAACCAGAGAAGTCCCTTTGTATTTTTCTATATTGATAGTCTATTTCACGGATATTGGTCTTTGTTTTCTGGCATTTCGTAACTTTAATATTTCTATAATATTTTCTTCATGCTAAAGGCAGCGACTTTAAGTTCACTAAAATCTTAGGTTTCTTTATTTCATAATTAAAAACTTTATTAGCTATTTGTAATTATTGTGTTTAAACCTGATTTAGCAGCTTTAGTACATTGCATGTAGAACTCTGTAATTTTCTTGTATTTTTTTTTATGTTCGATTTTGATACCTTTATATGTATATAGTACAATAAGCTCATGTTATCATGACAATGATAATATTCATCAAGGTTTCTTAAGACCACTGGATAAAACTGCATAATTTCTTCACTTTCTATAGTTACATTTACAACAGTGGGGAGTCAGCAGAAGGAGCCTTTTTACTTACATCATTAAAAAAAATTTTTTTTTTTCTAATTCATAAACATGTATTTAGGTAAGTAGATGGCCTAATTGTATTTAACTATGCAGATTACTATGACATTTATCAAATGAAGCTGACATTATAAATAAATGATGCAAACAACTTTTAAGTAGATTTGATATTAATATTAATGTGCATAACTCCCTACAAGTCAATATTTTTTGTGAAAAGTATTCTATTTTCAATATCAATGGACTTTTTTCAGCTTGGAATTCCAATATCAACTTCAAAATGCATTGTATTATTATTATTACTGTGGACTTCTTAGAATTAATTACAATTAAAATAGCACTTTTTTCAAATAAAAGTAAGAGAACTTTAAAATACGATAGTTAGCAACAGCATTCAATTAAGATTTATTAATCATTGCATTTTTAATATGTAATTTGTAACCTTGTTTTGTAACCTACAATTTTAATATTAAGAACTTTTATTCCATGGTTTACGGTTTCAGTAAATCTTGGATTTTTTTCCCATACATCTTTTTAAGTGCTGTAACCTTTTCTAGTTTTCATACAATTCATCCATCTATCCACACTTTAATTTCTTGATGTTAGATATCCTTACAGTAGGAAATAAACTCCCATATTCTGAAAATTCATACTCCAAGTACAACTTAATTCAGCTGTAATTAATTCTAGGGAGTCCATTACTGATAATATTACAATGTATTTTGAAGTTGATATTGGAATTCCAAGCTGCAAGTCCATTGATATTGAAATAGAATACTTTTTCATAAAATATTGATTTGTAGGATTTTTAACAGCTTAAGTCAGCTTAATTTTTTCATCTTACCAGTCAACAGTCACTTGGTCGATGTATCATATGAACTCAAATTGTTCTATAAAATAACCAGTTGAATTGCTGAACTGTCATATATCAACTTTATTGCTTATCACTTTTATGAAAAGGGAATTTTAGTCTCCCCATATAGAAATAATAAGCAGGAATAATGTGGATAATATCTTGAAGATAGTGTTCTTGAATACATATTCCTTAATAAAGCTTTGTTTTCTTTCCTGATTTCCCTATATAGTTTGTATTTGTATATTTTCTTCTTTATCTACTGCAATTTTTGCCATTTATTTTATTTTCAGTTTTTACTCTTCAGCTTATACACATTTTGGTTCTTGTCATCTGTTTTTGATTTTTCTTTTGAAACCACATAAAAATTTATTTATTTGCTATATTTATGGCTTTTGATATTCAGACTAATTATGTTTCTGAAAAGACCTTGTTTCTCTTCTTTTTTTTATGTTATTACATTTTCTGTAGTCATATATGTATATAAAATATTTCAATATTAAATTTTGCAAATATTTTATTGCAAAAAAAAAAAAAAAAAGATTCTTTAATCTTAATGTAGGAAATTGAATTGAATGTGTTGAATATAATGTTGATTTTTCAATTCAAGTTGTTGCAAAGAAACATTAAGATAAAATCTTATCTAATATAAGTTTTAAATGTGATGTTTTTTTAGGCTTCATAATATATTTCGGATATGGTATATGGTGTAGTGCTGAACGCAAATTGCCTCCTGGAAAATTACCTCCCGTATCTGAAGCTTCGACAGATGAGTCGGAGGAAGAGCCGAGACGAACAGAACACTCCCCGTTGCTGTCAGAGAAAAGTTGATTAACTTTAACACAAAAGTGAAAGATTACTTTCCCAAAGTGTTTTTTAAGTAGGTTTATTAGGAAAAATATTGAGATTTTTAAGAAAACCAGGAGTGTTAAATATAAAATAATCTTTAATCAGAAATACTAAATATACGTTTATTGAGACATGTTTTAACATCAAGAAATACTTTCTTTAAATATTTAATATTCTGTATATAAAGATGCATAAAAAATACTTTCACTTAAAGTAAATCAGTTTATTTCCCATTTATTTAACAAGGAGTTAAATATTCAATTTTTAAGTGGAAACATTGTTGAATAATTATCCAAGTAATACTCCTTAATGTATAATACTCCTTACAATGATATTTCAGACTTCATTTTTGAAATTATTTATTTTTATTTATTATAAACTGACATTCCAAAATAAATTGTAGATACTTAAATGTGATAATGTTAATTGTGTATTACATCCATAATTGAATTTTAACTATATAGGTATTGTAAATAATTGTTTGTTTAATGTGTACTTTTTTTTAAAAATTGTGCAATAAATCATTACAGATCATTTTAGTGTTTTGAATATAACATTTAATGTTTAATATAAATTTTTTTGTAGTATTTAAAGATAAAATTGTTATTAAAATTAAATTTTTTTAATTCATTTTTAGTTTTAATAAAAATCATTAAGATACTTAATTTTATTTCAATATTTTATTTAATTTATTTTCTTTATACATTAATAATTTGTCAGCTCTCGATTATTATGATTTCTAAGGCTTTTAAAACTACAAAGTTTTTGTATATGTATTTGTATCTTTATTAAAGTTAATTTTATTTTATGGAAGTCTTAGGAAGATTTTTATGTATATCTTAAATGTAAATATACATGTCATTTTTATTTATTGCAATTAAAATCTGAATTTCATTTTTTTGCATAATATCATTTAGTTACAAATCTGTGTTTTATCGATCATGATTATACTATGAATATTACACTAGTTTTTATGAAACCTTGTATCTTATCTCTTTATACATTTATAATTGATAAAATTTTTCATTGCTGTTGTACTTGCACAAATATGTGTAAGAAAAATGTGTTTTATTAAAGCATAAAATAACTTTGATAAATAATGTTTTTGAATATCAAGATGCTCTAAAATTGTTTATTTTTATATATGCTGTAAAGAAAATGCATTGCATAGCAAATAATACTCTTACTCAAATTAATTTGGTTTTAAGTTTATCTGAAAATTAATTTTTTTTCCCAAAAAAAAACCTGTAATGGTGTGATATTGTATTTTTTTTTATAATAAAAATACAGTTTAAATAAAACAAACATTTTTTTTTTCGTCTCTAAAAATCACTTCGTTTTTCTTAAAAGTCTGTAACTGATTTACTTTTTTACCATTTCTTTTAACTGTTGTGTGGATTTTGGGACCACAGGCTCCAGGTTCGAATCCACAGTGGCATGGATGTTTGAATGGTTGGGGAATCCATGTTAAACTGTAGGTCCTGGTCTAATTGGCCTAAAATGTGAAAAAAATACCCGTGGCGACAAAACTATACCTGTTGTGCGAGGAAATCGGTGAAACATTCTTGAAGTGAAGGAATTGTTTTCAATCAGAGAGGCTATGTGAACATAGTCTGATTGGTGTAAACTTTAGCGACCAGGGAAGAGTGTCGCCAAAAAGTTTTAATTGGAAACCTAAAAAAGAGCAGCTCTTCTCAAAAAAATTGCATAGATTTTGGACTTAATTTTAATTAGAGCCACAAAAAAACAGCTAAAAACTCCTCTAACAATAATTTCAAGAAATCAAAAAGATGGCAAAATTGCATCAGCATTTTGGATGGTAACTCTTGAACCACAGCTGCTCAAATAGATTACCGTCCACTGTTCCAGTAATGAAATACTGTTTTTTCAATATTAATTCATTTAAATTAATTAATTAACTTTAGTTTTTAGATTTAATTTGCATGCTCCATGTACCATAAACAAAAAAAAGTATTTATAAAGGACTTTGTGCAATAAAAAAAAGTAGAAATTGACCTCAAATTTTTTAATAATTTCAAAAATGAAATCAAAAAAGATATACATGGCTTTAAAAATTTAACATGAACAGAATAGATACATCTTTGAATCTTTTGACATTTTTTTTTTTTTTTATTTAAAAATGAAAAAAAAAAAAGTATGAAAATACATAAAAAAGAAGCAAAAAATTTAAATAGGAAACAATTAGGGGTTTCCATTTCATGGGTTTAAAAATAAGTTAAAGATTAAAAATTTTTAAAAATGCGTATCTGCCAAATTATATAAAAATTAAAAAGTTTAGAGTACTGATTCAAACTTCCGCTTTTAACACTTTACCGATTGCACTATTATGTTTTGAACAAAAATCACAAAACATAAAAAAAGACAACTTTAAAAAAAAGGAAAAGAAAAAAAAAATTAATTGATTGAATTTAATTATATGAATTAATATTTGAAAAAACTGTATTAATATCTTCAGTGTTAAAAGCAGGAGCAGGGAAAAGGAGAGAGTGAAATTTACTCAGTTATCTGACCAGTGACCATTTGACTCAGACTTTTTCTGCATCTTTTGACTTTGATTCTTTCGCAAATTCCTGAAGTAGTAGGTAAAGGGATTCGTTTCTGTGTGCTCTAACAGCAGGTTGTATGTTAGTAATGCTTGTAATAGTTCGTTTGTTGGTTGAGGGCAATTTCAAAAAAATACAATGGCTTTTATTATAATCAAAAATAGGATCAAACATTAAAATCTGTATGTTGTTTTCCTTCAGATAAATCAAGGGCAATCAAGGGGCATTTTATTGCAGTAGATGTTTATGTTAAACTTGTAACTTTTTTCAATTCCTTCTATTAGCTTACACTCTCCCTATATATCTTGTTCAATTTTTCAATCGTTAATAAAATGTTTTTATTCATCCATTCAAGTTCAAAATACATTTTTTTGAGTGAAATTGTAATGGATGACACTGATGTTAATACAGTTTTTTTCAAATATTAATTCAGTAATTCAATTTAAAATTAATTTTAGTTGTTTTTATTTATGTTGCATGTATCTACCAATAGATGGCGCCAGATAAACTTAAAAAAATGAATGAAAAATTAAAAATACTTTTCTGCAATACAGTGAAAAAAAAAAAAAAAAAAAATAAAATTGACTTTAAGATTTTTTTGTATATTACATGTTTCAGGGTACCTTCTGTCACGGGGTGCTTAACTGGGACAGCCATACAGGAGAATAGGTCTTAAAATTAATTTATAGAGCAAAATTTTATGCCTATTCTTTTCGAAGAAATTAGGCAGTGAATTGATTTGCTCGCAATAGTTGCTTTCGCATTCGTATTTATAAGGTGAGGCAATGGAAGATAATCTAGCGTCTAAAATCAACTCTATGCATTTGAATAGTGTATCGGATACCAGGTACGGGCTGGCCGAAAATGAGAATATTGGGAGGATTCAGATTTTTCTTCCCTGTGAATTATAACCCTCTTGCATAAAAAGAATGATTAACATTTATTTCCAATTTATGAGCTAAATTTTATAATTTATACCTTTATCGTGCTGATGCAACGTGCCTCGTCGTCATCATATATGGAACTAAATTATAGGGATGTCATTACAAGAAAATAACTGAATCGCTCTGAGCCATGTTGAAAATTGGGAGAGGAAATTCAATCTCAATAAAAAACTGAGAACTCAATTTTTGCTGAAATTACCAGAAATAGAGTTCTCAGTTTTGACTAATTGAGCCGAAAATCCAATCAAATTAGCTTGGATATGAAGCCATTGTGCCAAATTTTATCAAAGATTTTGGGTATGGTAATGAATTAAGCAGCACTGATATGGTGTTAAACAAGAAATATAAAAAAAAATTTTAAAAGTCAATTCCTACTTTTTGCCCACTATATTGCAGAAAGTCCGTTATAAATAATTGTCATTCATTTTTTAAGTTTATCTGGCTTTGGTAGATATATGCAACTTAAATCTAAAAAAAACTAAAATTAATTAATTAAATTTAATTACTGAATTGATATTTTAAAAAACTGCATTAACATCAAGTGTCATCCGCTACAAGTTCAAAAATGTATTTGAACTTGAGTGGGATGAATAAAAGTATTTAATGAACGATTGAAAATTTGAACTGAAGATATAGGGCAGGGAGAAAAAGATATGCATAGGGAGAGTGAGCTAATAGAAGGAATTGAAAAAACGGAATCAAACTTCAGTATTAATTAAGCTGTAATATCGTTCCCCTCACCGGCAAATTTGTGAACCAAGGGAAGCTGACTGCTTCATAAATACTTTCCATTTTCTTGTCTCTCTTGCCTCCGCTCTTTGAATACTATTATACTTGTTTGCTAAGCCTTCGCGATTACTTACGTTTAAAAACTAAAATATTGGTATGGTAAAAAAACTGACAAAATATATGTTGAAGATACGAAAAAAATAAAAATTTCGTTGTAAAAGTTACGTTAAGTTATTGACTGCCTTGAACATTAAATACACCTTCATGTCCATAAATTGGTGACAATGAAAGTTCAGGCAAAGTAGAAAGAGACAGAAGTAAAACAAATTTGACTTATTTGTAAAGCCCTTGTTTATTAAACAAAAGGTAAAGAGCAAAAAAGATGCTATATGTTTGACATAATTAATAAAAATTGTGATTTA